>JAIUZE010013359.1:0-40429 GCA_022085475.1 Heliosperma pusillum
TATAATATAATAATAATATGATAAAATATTAATATAAACGATAACATTATTAGTAATAATATAATATAGTAATAAATATATTAATCAAAGTATCTAAAGAATTAATAAGATAAGTATAATATAATAATATAAATGATATAAATACTAATAATAGTAAATATAAATAATAATAATAATAATAATAATGTGAATATATTATTAAAATATTAAATATAATATAAAATAATAATAATAATAATAAATGTTAGTAATACTAATATTTCCATTAATTAATCGTAATAATATACTAATAAATAAATATATTAAATATAAAAATAATAATAAAATTGATAATTATAATAATAAATAATAGTAATATAATAAATTTTAAAAAATATATTAATATAATAAAAAAATTAATTAATATAATAATAACAATGATAATAGTAAGAATAATAATAATAATAATAATGTTGAAATAAAGTAAGCTGAACTGAACTGAACTGAACTGAACTGATCTGAACTGAACTGAACTGAACTGAACTGAACTAAACTGATCTGAACTGAACTTAATAGAGCTGAACTGAACTGAACTGAACTTATTAGAGCTGAACTGAACTGAACTGAACTTATAAGAGCTGAAATTAAGTCCAAAAGAACAGGGCCTAACTCTATTATCTGTTTTTTTTAACTCTTAAATAAAAAACTCTCTCATTACATAATTATCTGTGTATTTCATACCCCTTTATTTAAAGTGTTTAAGATATTTAATTAAATCATCCACTTTTTTTTTTTTGAGATTGATCAAGATTAAACCCGACGCACTATTCGTGCATATCGTAACTTAAATTTGGTTTAGTTTATTTTGACAAATCTACTCCCTCTAGAGTATATTTTAGTTCCGATACAAATCCGTCTTGTTATGAACTTAGGTGTGATTAATTGGATCGCAAATTCTTATTTCAGACGGAGTATTTTCGTCTGAAAAATAAGACGAGATTATGTTGCCACTTTTTGATAAAATGTAACCACAACTTATATAACTTGTTTTCAATAGTGGTTACATACAATTGTAAAATGGCTACAAAATCCCGTCTTATTGCTTGAGACCAAAATGGTCCGTGTGATAATTGAATTTATGACACATGCCACATTTGTGCCAGTAACCCACATATCAAACCATATCCTCCCCCTCGATTCCCCAAAAGTGGTGAAACCCTGAACCCCCAAATGGAATCGCATCACCTATCTACACTGCATACGGTGCCTGTTGTTCGGACTCCTCCACAGCCCGCTATTACTGTCGAGTTTAAAACACTTGCAATTAAACTGACGCCGGTATTAGGAGCTTTACTGCGTTGAAGACGTTATTCAGGTATTTACATTTCGTTGTTGATTTTTGATCTAGTTAGTATTTTGTTAATTTGTATGCTTGTTGAATGATTTTAATTTTATTTGATTATTCGCGTAGATCATCGTTTATTTGATTTTTGTTACATATTAATGTTAGATTGCTGTTTTTTTGTATGCTTGTTCGATCATTTGAGTTTCCGAAATGTTGATGTTGATTGATTAGTAGGATATCGTCGTCATTTTTATGTTTTATGTTAGCTCGTTGAATTTGAATTACTCCTTCTGTCAAATTTATTCATAGATTATTATTGCTGCTTGTTCATAGATTATGAAAAGTCACGTCTTTCATGATGGCTTAGATTTTGCACTATGTGCTTAGCGTAATCTGTTTATCCTCTCGGAAACTTTTCCCGCTACACCAGAGATAATGTTTGCTACTAATCTTGCTGTAGTTGCGGAGTTTACCCAGATTCCGACACAAGATATTTTAGGGTGATTGTTGTTTGTGTCTGTGAATTGTTCTGATAAGCTGAGCCATACCAGGAAACGGCTAGACTACTAACTTATTTAATTCTTCATATTTTATTACTTTGATATAGTCTAAAGGTGATCTTCGATCATACATTTAGCTTGTTCTCAAATGTATTCATAACTCCAACCACACCCCTTACAACTACATTTCACCATACATCTCCTCTTTCATCGACTCGTTGTCATCGTGTTTAATTTCTGTATATTTTATTTGCCTCGAGTGTGTATTATTGCCATTCTTATCTGCATGTAGTATCTGTCTTGATTTTATCCCCTCTATGTTGTTTTTATTACATGCGTATTGTTAAATCATTGTTTTGTGATGTTTTCTTCTTGTGTTATAATCCACTCATGTCTCTATGCTTTGATTGGTGTAGTTTATTACTGTCTTAAAAGGTCTCTTTTCTCGCAGTGCTTTGCTCTGCTCTCTGCTGGTAAGGGCTCTGTTGATCCACAACTTAGGGCTTCCTGTGGCTGGGATCACTGGAACAACGGCGTGTTGCGAAGTTTATTGTCGGGCCCATGCCACTATGAAGCAGCCTTCAACACATACATTTCCTCCCCCGATTATCTCCTTATTAGATGTGGTTGTACTTGCGAACGACCTGCTGCTTCTCTACTTAGGGTATGATCCTATAGTCATTTTTTATCGCCCTCTCTAAAGTACTTGACTTCTTTTTGTCGCCTATGTTTATTTTTATCCCAAACTTTCCTGTTTTTATACAACATCTTTATATGATTCATGCGCAGGGTCCTGCATTGTAGTTGTGACAGACCGTTTTCATTTCATGTTTAGTGTTCTGCATTTGAGCTCATTTGCTTTTATTATGATTTTCCTGTCCACCTACTGCCTTTTTCCCTAGTGACCAAACATTAAACCTAAAGAACATTACACCTCCTTATTCCTGTTAGCAATCTGAAAATACTATATTTGATACCAACAGCTAATCTAAACTACTCTTACCTTTTATTCGCACATACAAATACAAACTTATATCTTCTTCGTTGTCGTATGTATTATTCTACTACTCTTTATTACACTCTTTATTACCTGTGTCACGTCATACAATCATATGACTGTTAACGGTCAGGTTTTCTATTTAATATCTGGTGCTATATCTGCTGATTGATACTATGTTGATTGTTAGGAAACCAGTCAGAGGAGGAATTTGCATAGCGACTTCTGTTATCATTGGTCGTACTATATGGAACACCGCAGCTGAGGTATATTGCTCTTTACCTCTAATTTATTTTAACGTCAGTAAATCTTGCATATAAGCTTTAAAGAATCTATTTATGAGTCGCTTGTTCATTAATGAAGGACAACCTGATATTCTTCTGTCATAAGAACTTACAGATAACAACTCTCTTAATAATTTACAAAGAGTGTCTGGGTCCTGTTATAAGATATCCTATTGTATTTGTGATGTTATAGAGGTGCAGGTGTGATGTAATACATATATTGAAACTATGAAATCTAATTGAATAAGTGATTGACGCGACTATGTTGTGAAAGTGTATGCATAAATGTGAAAAGAAATTATTATTTAATATTTGACATTAGGAAGCCTGGAATGGTGGCATACACATATTCTCCCAGAGAGAAATCACATTATATAATCATAATCACAATGAACTATTTCAAGTAGGTAGAGGAGTTTAATTAGCATTAATGTATATATTGTTTGAGGAGAGTAGTTACCTCTTCGTCAATGAGAACCATGGAGATATCAAGGGGTTCTTGCATGAGTCACAGTTGGTGTTAGTTTGAGTTATTTAATCAGCGAATAAGACCTCTTAAATTCGATGCAAAACCAAAATTGAAAAGCTAATTGATATATATTCTTCGATCACCTTACCTTCAAGATTTACAACAATCCAAAGAAAAAAGTAACCCTACAAACTCATAAACATGATGATGGAGTGTTCAAGAGATAATCCCTTTTTCTTATTATCTAATCTCATGGATGATAATACTAATATTAGTGAAATATCACTACTATCTTTACAAAAGAGTTGTAGCAACAAAAGAAACCTAAGAAGCATGAAAAACAAGCTGTTACCTCGGAGTTCGTCAAGGAACAAAAGTTCAACGATGGAAATATCATTCGAAGTGAATCCGAGTTGAAGCATTCCTCGTCGAGATATGAAGATGGTTTTATTGATTATGGTCACGAAGAGGATGAATTTTGGTACGGTTCGTGTGATCGCAAGGTCGAAAGATGTAATGAAAGAGCAAGATCAAAGGCAGCTGCTTTGCGAGCAAAAGCGTTGACTAAATACATTACTGCTAAGGCGAAACTAAACAGAATTATAGATTAAAGTATACGGTCCGGGAGAAATATATTTCCCTGTTTATCTCAGTAAATTCTAATTTAATTTGTATTGAACAAGTTTTGTTATTACTATCAATAAAAGAGTATTTTAATTTGTTTACTAGAGTATGTTCTAGCTATTTAATTTGTGTCATTGTAACTCTTTCCCTTTCTAAAATACGCTAGCTTTCCGATTTTTCAGAACGAAAAAAAAAAAAAATACGAACACTGATGTGGAAGAAGAACAAGAAGAAAAAAAATAAAAATAGATATAATAACTAAAATTGTTAATGTACCACTAGTTCTATCAAAACTAAGAAGAAGAAAAAAAAAAATACGGACACTGACGCAGACATTCTTCAAGCATGCATCTTGTTGTTGTGCTTGTTTGTTTCTGTCTCTTTGTATTCATCCTCCAATCTTCCATTTTTAGTGGTTTGTTCTCTCTTTTAATTTCATTGTTTGCTTCATTTTTCTGGGTTTTATTTGATTTTGTTTGCTAATTTTTTCTGGGTTTTTGTTGGTTTTGCTAGGAAGAGCAAAAAAGATAGATCTTTCTAATAGATTGGAGGTGGAAGTATTATCCCAGTTTCAAACTAGTGTTCAGCAATGTGTGGTGAGCTTATATGTCTTTTCAGTTGATTTCATTTTGTTTCGTCCCAATCATTTGTATACCTTATTGCTATGGGTGCACCACCAGGAGCCTTAACGAATCCTCGAGATTCACCCAACGAAACACCAGCTTCGTCTGGGACGAAATCGATCAACATCTCTCCAAAAGACACAATAGCTGGTGACTCCATTATTATTCTTCGAGTAAATTGGTATCGAATTAGAAACTAATAATAATAAGAAGAAAAAGAGATTATGGGAAAAGATTAATGTGAGTTTTGATGAGTATTTAGCCGTGTATATATATAGTGTATTATGAAGTTGTTGATTTGTGATCAGACTCCTACTTCTACGTATTCTTTTTCGTTATACCGTTGTTATTATTATTATTATTACTAGTTTGTATCCCATGCAATTGCATGGTTTTTGAAGGATATTTTTGAAAAGATTTTTAAAGCTTAATATTACTTTTTTTTTAATGTTGAAAGTGGAAACATGTTATAATACATATGAGTCTTGTCGATATTTTTTTTATTCTTATAGGTTATAATTCATTGATTATTTAATCAAACAATTATAGTTTCACGATCACAAATTAATTTAAATAAAATACTTGCGGATTTTTGTATGTTTATCTATTTTTCGAACTATTCTTAATATTTTTAAGAATTTGTAACAAATATAATTTATTTATTATTACTTTCTTTATCAACAAAACTTATATTATCTTCGTATATATTTTTTTATTTACAAAGGTGTTATATGTGAAATTATTAAATTAAAAACTAAGGGTGTTATGCCCACTATTACTATTTAGAATCGTATTATTTTTAAAAGAAAATTCATAAAATTAGTGTTAGTGCTTTAAGTTTATTACATTATATAACTTCAATGGATAAGTTTGTAACACCCATAAATACATTTGTTTCCTTATTAAACTATAGGTGAATTTTGGATGGAAAATAGTGGATAGACTTATTCTTTTAGTTATAGGGGATTATTATTATTAATAACCTTACCTAAATCCAACTCCATTTAGAGGATATAGATAATTTAGAGGATATAGATAATAGATAATTCATGGCATGCCGAAACTAATATATCTATACCTTAATGTACTCTTGAAACCTGGCATGCCGAAACTGTTGTGCTCAGTTATTTTGTAGACTGTTTTTATGAACCACTTTAAGACAAATCAATCTGTATCAATTATTGTTTGAGGCCTACGGTTGTAAACGAGCCGATTTGAGCTCGGGTTCGGCTCGAAATTTTGAGTTTGAGCTCAGGCTCGGCTCAAAGCACGTCGAGCTCAAAAAATGGAGGCTCAAGCTCAATTGGTCATTACATTTGCTCATTTTTACCTTTTTAAATATAACTTAACACAATTTTTTTAAATAAATATAATTAGAAAATGTTAGAATATATTATTATTATATACTCCCTTCGTCCCGCTCATTTGTTTAACTTTACTTTTGACACAATTATTAAGGAAATGGTAGATGACCATTAGTGGTGGTACTTGGTGGATGACATGTGGACAATAATCTCATTGGGTGATCAAATTACTCGTATCTTCCTAATATAGAAAGGTAAACAAATGAATGAGACACCCTAAAATAAAAATGGTAAACAAATGACGGGACGGAGGAGTAACTTTTAATACCAACATAACATGTTATCTAAAACTAGTTTAGAAGTATTGAAATTATACTAAAACTGAATAAAAACGAGTCCAAACGAACTTTCGATCCGAGCCTTATTGAGCTCGAGCTGGAGCTCGAGTCTAGTTTTGACCGAGCCGATTTTGAGAACTTGGCAAGGCGGCTCTGTTCATTTACAGCCCTAGTCTAGCCATGAGTGCAACTGGCGTTAATTCTGATTTTCAACTTTTTTAGTCCGATCTATATAATAGTGAATGATTAAGGTTGCGTTTCTCAAATTTGCTTAAAAAAATTGGCCATCTTATATGAACTATTTTTCAGATCCTTATATTTCTTACTGATGAAAGTAAAACATGTGATCTTACGTCTACTGTAATAATTTGATTAAATCATTTTACTTTGTAAGCTAAGCTAAGCTAGTAATTCGCGATTACAAACATCTGGAACAAGAAGAAACTTGCAGAAGAATAGAACATGAATATATAGTACTTGCGTAAGCCGATTATATACTTACATATATGCATGTACGACCGTACAATACAACGTATATGAAATATCAGTCTGGCGAGGAGAAAATCCATGTCCTCGATTATTTCTGGATGCGGAAACTTCTGCTTTAGGTACAAACACTAGAGTAATCTAAATTTTTGATTAAATAGCTACTAAAAGACCAAAAATGCAAATAAATCACTCTCACAAATGGCGCCACTATCAAGCTATGATATTGGATCTACACAAATTCTCATTTGTGACGGTCACAAGCTTGTAACCTCTCTCATAAGTGGCAAGTGGAAGGGAGGGTTGTGAGAGGTCACAAGCTTGTGATGGTCTAAAGCGAGATTTGTTGTTGGATCTATAGGGTTTACTGCAGCTGAGCTTCAGGTGGGCGAGGAATGTCCTGCCAACCAGTACAATGCTGCAGAAAATGTTTAAGGGATTCAGAAGGTGGTTCCACAGTCCATGTATCATAGAACTCACTAGGATGAAACACACTATCGTCACTTGCCAAAGGCCGAGCTCCTGATTCACCTCCGTTGATGAATAGGTCCCCTTCTGATTTTATGTGGCCACTTGCTTCAGTTTCATTGTCGGCAGCCTGAACAAAAAACAAACTAAATTTGAACACCAATGTAATCTTTCGCGGACATCCCAAGTAACGACAGAAAGAAAATGAAGTAGAGTTATCTTTTGCTGATGTTCTTATAGATTAAACATGCAACACACATAAAGCATAGCTGGAAAAGTTAGTGAGATGAACATATGGTGATTGGTGAGGTAGCCAGGTAGGGAAAATTGAGTGTACAAAGCATTATCCATGTATTAAAAACACAAACGCGGTTTTCAAATTACCCATAATAAAAATTGCACATAGAACAAAAAAAAAACAAATACAGATTAGATAAGATAGCCAGGCAAAGAAAAAAATGCATGAATGTATTTCAAATCTCGTGTTCAAATTAGACACTTGCACTAGATTTGCATCCACCGCTCTAAGAAGGGTTATAAAAGAGACCCAACAAACAATATACGACTGTGCCTTATAATACCACACCGACAAAACAGAACAGAACAGAACAAGTACGGCAAAATTAAGTAGCTTCGGGATCAATAGATCAACATCACAAAAAGAGGGGCTATAAAATTACGCATCTTTCTACCACGGATGATGATTACCCTAAGTACTAGGTAAATTTACCATTAGTGAACTCAGTGGAAACTGGACAGATGAAAGAAACATAGTCTGTTCTTCCTGTGACACTACTGAGATTAGGACTCTCCACTTTGGTTTGAGCACACATGAAGCATTGTGGGAAGCCTGCTGTGTGGCTGATTAAATCACTATTACGCTTCTATCGCAAAAAAAAAAAAAATACTCCGTATATATAAACAAATGATTGATCACTTTATATGATTAGAAGATGCGGTAACAACTCCAATACACAGGACATGATGGAATTCCTACATAGTGGCAAGTACCCACCAAGGCACCATTGTAGGTGTCATCATCCACTTTAGGTAAAGTCACTAAAAGGGGATTCTCGGGTTGAAACACATCAAAACTGCCTTGTCACTCACTACTTCACTAGTTAGGTAGTTGAATAGTTGCTGGATAGTCCGGACAAAATTAGGAAAGATCACCCTGGTCAGATTATTAGTCATTGTGTAATGAATACGCCCCTGAAAGTTAAGAATAATTGTTGAATACTCCGGACAAAATGAGAAAGATCAACCTAGTCCAATTATTAGTCCCTTAGGTATGAATACTTCCTGGGAAGTTTAGAACATCCCTTGCAGCTGACTACAAAATTATTATCGGAACCAACTACGTAATTAGATGTCACTGCCAGGGTGCCAGTTTGACACCTCTTAATGGATGAAAATAAACTTTTACCGACTGAAACACAGCAAATACGACAAACAGGAGTAATATAAAATTAAAAATTGACCTTCTTTCTACAACAACAACAACAACAAAGCCTTAGTCCCAAAATGACTCTGGGTCGGCTAACAGTAACCTGTCATATGGAATTGTTATTGTGATGTGGTACAACAAAGAAAAACATTAGAAAGATAAGGGCAAGAGCTGAAAAGGCAAGGGACGAATCATAAACCTTTTCTGTGTAGTGCATAAAAGCCACTTTCTTCGGCCCGGCTTCATAAATATTATTCTGAGAGTATATCTGCTCATATATTTGGGAATACAATGTTATGGCATAGAAAACGCGAAAGCAATTACAAGAGAGGTTCAGTTAGTAAGGCTACGTTACCTGTGACTCAACGCTGGCACAAACAGCATAGATCCCCCAATCTCTGGTGTAGTTGTTGTATAAATGAACCTTTCCATATCTGACACGAGGGTGCCTCTGGCGGGTGCCATCGAAGAAACAATGGTGAATGGTCACTCGAATGCATCGATCATTAACATGAGATGGATCGGCTCCAATTAGCATTGTTTTGTCATGTTGAGAGAAATGACACCTGCAATGCAAACGATGGAGAATAAGCAACAATAACAACGGAGCCGTAATCCTACCTAACACAGAAAACAAGTATACTGACCTAGATATAGTGATATCCGTACTTGCTCTAGTGATATCGATAAGCCCATCGTCATAATCACTCAAGGTGCAGCGATCAATCCATATATGCTTAGAATTAGGTTTGATCTGAATTCCATCTACATCGTGACCCCTGCCACCATCAAACTCTAGATTGCAGATAATCACATGTTCACACTCCTTGAGCCTTAATCCTTTATCTGTGAACTTGATTCTCTGCCCACGGCCATCAATCGTTTTATAAGAAGACACATTTAGATAAGAGTTGAGTCGAATTGTGCCTGAAACTTCAAAAACAATCCAAAGTGGCTCCTTTTTACGACATGCATCTCTAAGAGATCCGGGACCATCATCTAGAGAAGCAGCAGCAAAAACAAAGTTAACAAACACATAAACAAGAAAACAATACAGCGTAGACAGCTTCTGCTTTCTTATGAATGAAATATTGATATGCAGCTCGAACATATCAATAGACAATGATAACATGATCAAATCGATTCAATATTTTACATTTTCTAACACACTATATCACCATTACAAAATACAAAAAATGATGCTCTTTAGCACTATCCAATTCTGCTTGAAAATAAAATAATTTGCTGAAAGAAAACATATTTTGGCTGGTCTATGACCAAATCGACCCCATATAAAATCCTCGATAATCTTACTCAAAAGAAAGCGCATATTTATCTCATTGTAGAAAAAAAAATGCATAGGTTTTTACCTCTATGTCTGTTTTCAAAAACAAATAAATCTTTGCTTAAAGCAATCAACAAACACGACAAATTACAACCAAAACAAGCTTTACCCTTCGTATACGTGTACTAGTTTCCTCACCACCCTTCATTCCCCCTCACCGCCCCCTTGAACTACCCTTTACCACCATCATTCTCCTTATTTTCTCTATCATTACTCCCGAATAAAAACCGACAACACAAAATAACCCCCACCAACACCTCTTTTTTTGTTCAGCTCTATGTAACAGTAATTCAGGTTATCAGGCAACACACAGTTTTATCTTATTCTTAAATTCCCAATAACACAGCCTGATGGATTTCCTTATCAATTATAGATTTATTACCTTCGTCTCAATCATTTGTTTATCTTTCATTAAAATACTGTGAGGACCCGGGATTTACATGAGGGGGGCACTTTTCAATCATTATGCAACATCATCTAATTCTTGAAAAAAAATTACCTATTTTGGATAAAAAAAAAGAAGAAAATATTACTCTAAAATTACAATCTTAATTTCTATTTTCCACAAATGCATCACCAATGTCGAAGATGTCTTAGTCTATCGGTTAAAATGGAGTTATTGCGGACAATAGATCTCAGATTCGAATCCTCATCCCCTTTATTATAATGAAACTAAGTATCTGAATTGTTAGACCAATATAACAAATGCAACAAAATGATATTTGAATCATTGTCATTTTAAAAACAAATCAATACCCCTCAGCTCGCTCCGTCCCAATCATTTATTTAACATTTTTTATTCGTTGCGAATAACTAATATTTTAATAAAAGTAAACAATTAAATAAATAAAAAAAAGGTAAGAAGAAGAAGAATAAAGAAAAGAGGGAACCTAAAAGAGAGGTGACACGATAAAGAGGACCATTAACGCCACCAATAGCAAAGCGGCCGAAACCCTCAGCTTGCGCGGAAAGCGCGCGTAAGGAATCATCAACGCGCGAGTAGGGCAGCGAAAACTCCATCGTCGAGGAAGATTGAGGTTGTCGGAATTGCGAAGGATGAGGAGTTGGATAATAATATGGCGGATTTAAAGGAGGAGGAGGAGGAGGAGGATTTTGATGTTGTGGTGTGTATTTATTGCGATGGGAGTTTCCCATTTAATTTGGGGATATTAACACCTGTTAGTCTGTTACTATAACATTGATGAGTGATCGTTCGTTACTAGTGCGCGCCCTTTTTGCTTTCTTTTGTTTTTGCTCACCGACGGTATGTATTTGGTTAATTTGAGAGTAATTGGAGTCAATTTGTAACGATGCTTTTTTGGGGGGGGCAACTTGGTGGGGTTTCAGTGTTGGTGATTTGGTGGTGTTTAGTGGAAGGGAAGGTACACATCTCATATCTCACAAACGGGTAAATTGAGTCGGGTTAATTTGATTTAAGTTATTCCATTTTTTCTGGAATTTGGGTCGGTTCAGGTCTTGGTCGGGTGGTTTCATATTAAGTTATTTGAAATAAAAATATTTGTATATGATAATAAACATAGGAGTGGGGTTGAATAGGGTAGGATAAATTCGGGGTTCAGGTCAGATTTGAATCGTTAGTTCGAGTTTAAGTTGGGTTATTCGGATCGGATCAGTTATGTCAAGTCTAGGTTGTAACACCCGCCCATACAAGGAGCCTTTATGCAAGACCTTCCATACATGGTGAGGTGTTACGCCCCGGTTTCCCGAGGGGAGGATGTACCAAAATGAGTCTTAACAATTCTTATCATATCAAAAGTAAAGCGAAAGTCAAAAGATTACAAGCCTCAAATCCAAAGGTCCAAAACAAATACTCCATCCATTATCTCAAATACACCTTTTCATTTTTGTACACTATTCATATATGAAAAGAATCTTCAAATTTCTGAGCAATATATAAAAGAGAAATGGTGTGTTTGAGATATTAACGTTACAATGTGTGCGTTGATAAACATGTAAAAGAGAAATTGTGTGTTTGAGATTGAATAGAGGGAGTACAACTTAATTCCGTAAACCCGTGCAAGCATCACATCAACACATGCCATCATCATCAAACCTGCTCACAACTACTCGTCACACACCGGAAATGTCGTATGGGTCACGGTAGTTAAAACAAAACTCTAGTCAGTTTACATGTACATAATCAATATCAAAGAATCACAATATCAGCATCACACATATCTGGTACAATAAAAAAGAACACCGTCCACCAATCGCAGTGTCATCAAGTAGTACATCGTCGTGTCCAGGGCACGCCGTAGACACCATGGCCCTACCGCAGTAGGTTACCCCAGACTCAGGTCATAACCACGTGCAATGTCTCTTTCATGGTGGGACCATGAAGAGCGACCCACAGAGTTTATGGAGCCGGTTCCCGCTCCATATAAACAACCACTCCAAACAGGCAAACACCAGTATATCACAATCATATCATAATCCACATCAATCAGTCACACACACATAAACCGAGTAAGATTAACCTACCTTGAAGCAAATCAACTCAACAAGCAAAGCACAAGAAAAGCTAGAAGTCCTCTTCTACAAAGTCGCCACCTACAATATTATAATAATAACAATTACTACTAGATTCGATCAAGTCTTATGAAATAACACCAATTAACTCAATCTATGTCTATTTCCCCAAAATTTTAGCATCAACAAGGTCAACAATCACAATGTAGGTCTCAATAACTTAAATCTCATGCTAATAATCAATAAACTACAATTTACAACACTTTTCCCCAATTTCTAGGTCAAACCATAACAATTCCATCACCTAATCTCATTTCCCCCCAAATTATACTCTATCATCACTAACCTAATCTCAAGATAATCCTAATAATCCAATCTAAACAGCATATAACATTAATCTCATTCTAATTATCAATCTAATCACTAATTACAAAAGATTATACCTAAAAGTTGATTCAGATGAAATCACAAGATTCAAGATGAAGATTACTAACAAAGCTTGGAAAAGATATGAGAAAGATCTAGAATAATGAATTCCTCAACAATTCCCAAGGAAGATTAAGGAGTAATTAGAGAGCAAATAAGGATTAATTATAGAGATATTAGAGTTTTGATGATAGTTTATGATATTAATGAAGAATTACGAGGAAGCAAGAGAGAGGAAATCCTTTTATTTTGGATAGGAACCACGCGTAGGATAAAATAATAACCAGCGGGTACGATTATTACTCGACCGAGTGCTAACAAACAGGGTCATTACCAAACAAATCACTCGGCCGAGTGTCCACAACACTCAACCTAGTAATACCTGAGGCATTACATAGGTACACGGTGGAAATTTGATACGTACTAGGTTGTGCTTTTAGCCTTTACTACCAGTAGCACAGTAAGTAGACTATTTTACTAGTTGTAGGAATGTAGTTAAACATGACAAACTTGAGAAAAGATGTAACACCCGCAAATGTACCCTATTTTTTTCTAGTAAAAATATTTTACGGATACTTTTCAGTGAAATATAGTTTTAATCGTAAATTTAATTTTTCGAGTCGAATTTAGAATTTCCGAGTTCGTATTTGGAATTTCCACGAGATTCCATGAGAATCCCGTCTTAAGGCGAGTTTGACTTTTGTTGACTTTTTCTTGACTCTTAAGCCGTCTTTGACTTTTTCTTGACTTTTGAGCCGTCTTTGACTTTTCTTGACTCTTAAGCCGTCTTTGACTTTTTCTTGACTTTTGAGCCGTATTTGACTTTCGTTGACTTTTCCACTTACTCACCCTACATATACTCCCTCATAACCTAACTCCCTCACAACTACATCTCCTTCACCAAATAAACCCAAAACCTAGCCTCCATATTCTTTCAAGCTTAGATTCGTCGCTACGCCTTCATTTCTTGCTCAAATTCACGTAAGTTCGTCTTATTCTTCCTCTCTTAGCTTCCTCTATCCGTATTGGTAATAAAATTACCGTCTTTCTCGCTTTTTAAATTATCCGTTTTTCTCAAGGTGAATGATATTCATCTTTTATTATCTAATTGTATGTAGGTGGAGACTAGGAAGGTTTAGAATCGATTAAAGACGTGAAAAGGTAACGGTGAAGGGTTACTCGATATCATTTACGTGTTTTACATGCTTATATGCTAGAAATCGTATTAGAATACGATTAGTAAGTTTAGGAATCATGTTATGGATGATGATTATTGTTATTTGATGATTGTTGATGATGAATATTGATTGTTGATAGTTATTAGAAATGGATTATGAGAATTGGAATTTATAGGATTGAATTTATGTTGAAGGCTCACGGGTGACTTGTGCAGTCTTACTGCACTGACCCTTTTTCGTAGAATGATCATATCTCCTTCGTTACTTGCTTGTTTTGAGCGTGTGACATCCCGTTGGGACCGTAAGAGGATAAGCTATCACCTCGACTTGGAATTTCTATATTTTCATATCTAGAACTCTGGTTATGACCGTTTGAAGTGGACCCTTGTTTTAGTTAGTTTTCAAACTTGGTTTTTGTGTGTAGTTGTGCTCCGAGCCGGGGTACCGGCCGCCTCCCTTCACACCAGCCTGGAACACGGCTGTGTTTTCTTCTTGAAATTTCTAAAACTCGTAATTTATAATAGTTCGCATGATTCGTTTATCGTATAATTTTACGTAGTGACTTATAATATTCATGTTTTGGATATATGATATTTCATTCGCTTGTATCACATGTTTTGTGACGGTTTTTGCTATGTCCCACTTTGAGTCGGTTTTTACAATTGATACGGTTTGAGCACTATTTTGTCTTGTGCTCGTACTCTCATCCCCTTGGCTACCTTCCCGTTCGTAAGGCTGGAATGTCGGAACGGAGAGGTATCCTACTGCTTAAATGCATGTTTTAGTGGGCATAGGACGACGTTGTTGGGAGTTGAACGCTATGCGTTGATCGACCCGGCCGTCAAATGTTGTGTACTTGCGAGTTGGTGTTATTTGCATGTAGCGTACCGCTTGTTATGAGGCTTGAGCTCTTTTCCGCCTCTTTCGTGAATTGATCTACCGAATTTGGGGTACTCGGCGTCTATTGATTGACCGAGTCTTGGATGCGAAACGCTTTATCGCATGTCGAATCGGAACACGTTTATTCCGAGAGTCTGGCCAGATTTAGACTAGGACCGGATATTTCTATCGTCGTGATACCAGGAGGAAATTAGTCTACATATGCGAAATGCTTTATCGTGTATGCGTTCAGGGAAATGCTTTATCCCGTGGATGCCTGTTAATCATACTTGCCATGTACATGATGCTAGTGCGTTTCATTTACCGTGAGAGATGTCGTCTTGTGTCGTCGTTCTTTGAATGCGTGATTTCATGATATTATTCATGGTCATTGCATGATTGGACATTGTCAATGTCTTGGTTCGTGAATGGATGATAATATGTTGGATTTATTGTGATCATCGCATGACTTGGCTTTGTTTGTTTGTCGAGTCTCAATCTTATCAAACTTATACCGCTAACGGTGAGATGCAAGCCCTAGTGAGCGTATTCGGTTGCCTAAGAGTGTCTCCCCCGAGTCTTTGAATAACATGATGGATTCGGATTTGTATTCCATATGTTCTTATCATTATTTATCGAATTGCCTATTTATTCTTATCGTATCTCACATGTATATTCATATATGCATGATTTTACTTTTGTATTTCCTTCTATGTACGTTTAATGTGATATGGCTGGGAGAACCCGCAGTTACTCCCCACTGATTGTGGCGTTCATGTTTTTCATGAATGAACAGGTTGCTTGGATGGCATTTTGCTTGTTATTTTGGGTTCAGGTGTGAGCTAGCTGGCGTTGTCCCTGGATGAATCACCTCTAGACGTTCTTTAGCTAGATGCTAATAACTTTGTCTTTTGTTAACACTTTGAGAGACTATGTCTCTTGTGGTATTTTTATTTGGTTTGTAATATTTGACACTCCTCGTTTTATCTTTCTTGCATGTATAAAAGTTTTTTAAAATACCGTATTTTCGACTAGACGGGGTAATTTCATCTTGACCGACTATGATAGATGGGGTAAATCCGACTAGACGGGGTAATTTCATCATGCTTGTATGTTTTATATTTCCGCATTCGCGAGGGATGTCACACAAAATGCTAGATCATTCGTTCACTTAAATGAATAAAATTAAAGCTGATGGACCTTCCTCTAAAACCCAAAATTGAGATTAGTCTTTATAGGGAAAACTGCTATGACTCCCTTCTTCGTCGGTAGGCATATAGGACCTTACTCTCCATATGACCCCTTCTACGTTGGGTAAGTAGTATGTGTTGACCTATTTTACCTCAACATTATGGTACGAGTAATATCTCGTGATTATGATGGACTTAAGATAGAATTTACAGAAATTTATCGACCAGGAATTCTAAAAGTAGAATTAGCCAAGAAGTTGGCTTATCAATTTACAGAAATTGAGTATTGAGATCATTTATATAATACTTGAGGGAGGTCAATTGTATAAATGCATGAGTTTTCCCATTAATCGGTTTTGCATTAGACTTAATTAAAACGATGAAAATGCTTATTATGTTTTATCTCCTTTCTCGCAGTGTAGCATTAATTTATATCGATAAAATTGTTATAACAAATGGCTGGACATGCTGATGCCCCTATGCCAAGTCACGCTCGCACGCGAATCCTGGCTTAAGATGTTCATGGACAATATGAATCAGTACACACGACTGAAGAATAACGGGTCCAACTTTGCGGACTGGGAGGCATCATAACGGAATGCTGCCATAGCTGACGGTAAGCTCAAGTACTTGACTGAGCCACTACCGCTTAACCCAGGCCCCAATGCAGGAGCAAATGAATCACTTGCTTATAGTGATTTCGTAATGGAGGCGGGTGCGATAAAGAACGTACTCATCTTTTCAATGGAATCCAATTTGCAAAGACGATTCATTGCCCAAGGTGCAAACAAGATTTTTACCACGCTCACTAACGAGTTCTCAAAAGCACCGCAGATCGTTATGTATGAGCTTACCACTCGCTTCTTTGAAGCGAAACTCCAGAAGGGCCAACCGGTTAGCCCACACCTTCTCGATATGATCGAGAATCTCGAAAAACTGGAGGCACTTGATTGCAAAATCAAAGAGAGCGTGGTCATTGACCGCATGCTTCATTCACTTCATGATGGTTTTGCCCAATTCAGGGCAAATTACTATATGAATGATTTGAAGAGAAATCCTCAACAACTACACTCACTTCTCATACAGACTGAGAAGGATCTGAAATTGAGTGGGAGCCTGAAGCAGGACGTTCTCATGATTGCAAACAAAGGTAAGGGTAAGGGCAAGGCTCAGGCCGACCTAGCTGTAGGGAAGCCGAAGTTCAAGAAGCCCGTAAAGGGCAAGAGTGGGCCTGGTGAGACTAGCAGTAGCTCACAAGGAAAGACAAAGAGCAAAGAAAACATGGAGTGCCACCATTGCCACAAGACTGGGCATTGGAGGCGGAACTGTCCCGTGTATGCAGAAGACGTAAAAGTAGGCCGCGTCACTCCTGTTGCTATGTCTTCTTTTATTCATATGATTGAGATTAACCATGCAAGTTTCGGAACTTGGGTATTAGATACTGGTTGTGGTTCTCATCTGTGTAATCATTTGCAGGGCCTAAGAAACATCAAAACTCTCGAAAAGGGTGATGTAGACCTACGAGTGGGGAATGGAGCAAGAGTAGCTGCCGTTTCAGCGGGAACATATGTAATCCAACTCCCGAGTGGATTTGAGTTATTTTTAAATAACTGTTACCATGTACCCAGTTTATCTAAAAACATTATTTCTGTTTTCGTACTCGATAAGAACGGTTTTTCATTTGTAATAAAGGATAATAGCTGTATTTTCTCCTTTAACGAAATGATTTATGGTAAAGCAGTTTCCATGAATGAGATTTATGTTTTAGATCAAACCACAGATATATTGCATGTGGGTAATAAAAAGGTAAAGGTTGGTGACAAAGATCAAACCTATCTATGGCATTGCCGTATGGGACACATAAATGAAAAACGCGTGAAGAAGCTCATTGTAGCTCATTGACAACGGGACTATCTCCCCATTTGACTATGCATCATTTGGCACGTGTGAATCATGTCTCATAGGCAAAATGACTCCAATTTCCTTCAAAGCTGTTGGAATGCGCGCTGCTGACCTATTAGGACTCATACATACTGATGTGTGTGGACCTATGTCAATCAACGCTAGAGATGGCTATAGATATTTTATCACTTTCACGGACGAGTTGAGTAGATATGGATATGTCTACTTAATGAAGCACAAAAGTGAGTCCTTTAATAAGTTCAAGGAATACCAGAATAAGGTTGAAAACCAGCTGGGTAGAAAGATTAAAGCACTACGTTCAGATGGTGGTGGCGAATATCTTTCGAATGAGTGTGATCAACACCTTAAAAACTGTGGTGTAGTACTACAGTTAACTCCACCTGGAACACCTTAATTAAATGGTGTGTCCGAACGGAGAAATCGAACATTACTTGATATGGTTAGATCCATGATGAGTCACACGGTAGTGCCTGATTCATTGTGGGGCTATGCTCTTTTGTCAGCTGCTCTTATACTTAACCGAAGTCCGTCTAAAGCTGTTGACAAGACTCCATTTGAAATGTGGAAGGGAACAGTCCCTAACTTGTCCTTTATTCGGGTTTGGGGCTGCGAGGCTTATGTCAAGTGGAGACACGAGGATAAGCTCGGCCCGCGATCGGTCAAGACATACTTTAATGGTTATCCAAAAGGAATGTTTGGTCATTACTTTTATTCGCCTACCGAACAACGTGTTTTTGTTGCGGTTAGTGCGAAGTTTCTAGAGAATGAATTTCTCGAGAACAAGACGAGTGATAGAACCTTCGATCTGTCGGAGATTCAAGAACCAACAACCGAGCAACCGATGGAGGAAGATGTTCCTTCATCTTCTGCTGCGGTTAATATTCCTGATGAACCTAGAAGGTCGGGTAGAGTCTCCATACCTCCAGACAGATACATTGGTATGGTCGAGGAGCGCGATAGAGACGACGTTTTGCTCCTAGAGAGTAACGAACCCGCTACTTATAAAGGAGCCATGATCTGTTCTGACTCAAAGCTATGGCTTGAGGCCATGCAATCCGCGATGGACTCTATGTATGAGAATGACGTATGGGATCTGGTTGATTTGCCTGATAAGGTTCGGCCTCTTCAGTGCAAATGGCTTTACTAGACAAAGCATTCCGTAGAGGGACAACCAGACACCTATAAGGCACGACTAGTGGCAAAAGGTTTCACTCAAGTGTAAGGATTGCATTATGATGAAATTTTTGCACCCGTAGTCATGATGCGTTCCATTCGGATAATCTTAGCGATTGCCGCCTTTCATGACTATGAAATTTGGCAGATGGACGTGAAAACCGCCTTCTTAAACGGTTATTTGGAGGAGGAGTAGCGTTCCATTTATGGACTTAAGCAAGCTTCTCGGAGTTGGAATCATCGTTTCGACCAAGTCATAAAAGAGAATGGTTTCACTCGATCGGTTGAGGAACCATGCTTATATGTCAAGTCGAGTGGGAGTAAAATCGTTTTCTTGATATTGTATGTCGATGACATACTCTTGATAGGGAATGATATCCCTCTCTTATCTTCGGTTAAGGTATGGTTAAAGAACCATTTCCAGATGAAAGATCTGGGCGAGGCACAGCGCATATTGGGAATCCGTATCTACAGAGATAGATCACGACGGATGTTATCACTCAGTCAAGAGTCTTATATAGATAAGATTCTTGAAAGATTCAGCATGACCAACTCCAAGAAGGGGTATCTTCCAATGACGTCTGGGATGCATTTCAGTAAAGCTCAGGCACCCAAGACATCAGAAGAGGTCGAGCGCATGAGTCGAATTCCTTATGCATCAGCTATAGGATCGATCATGTATGCCATGATATGCACACGTCCAGATGTAGCATATGCTTTGAGTATGACCAGTCGGTACCAAGGCAATCCAGGTGCAACACACTGGATGGCTGTTAAAAATATCTTTAAGTACCTACGGAGGACTAAGGATTGGGTATTGACTTATGGTGGAAACACTGAGCTTTGCGCAACCGGTTACGCAGATGCTAGCTTCCAAACGGACCGGGATGACTCGAAATCTCAGTCTGGATTCGTATTTACTCTTAATGGCGCTGCGGTCAGCTAGAAAAGCTCCAAGCAGAGTGTTATAGCAGATTCTACGACTGAGTCCGAGTACTATGCCGCTTCAGAAGCCGCAAAGGAAGCTATATGGATGCGTCAATTCTTACAAGGACTTGCCATAGTTCCTAGTTCGAATGACCCGATCACCACCTATTGTGATAATAGTGGTGCCATCTTACAGGCTAAGGAGCGTAAGTCTAGCAACAAATCTAGACATGTACTTCGGAAGGCTCACATGATCAGAGATTACGTGGAGCAAAAGGAGATAGTGATAGACAAGATTGCTACGGATGATAACATAGCAGATGCTCTCACTAAACCGTTAAGACATGATAAGCATGTAGGGCACGTTACTTCCATGGGAATTAAACATGTTCCTGAGTTGTATTAGCTGTTTGTATGAATTAGATACATCTTTTTCATATACTAATAATAACTTCATCGTATTGTTTTCATATTTTGTTTTTCATGTGGATTGTATGGACAACATTGAACACCACAAAGTGAACTGAATAACTTTATATGTGTTTTGGTCTGTAATCGCCTACATGAGCTGATAACTCTGGCTATTATATTGCTAAGTTGATTGATGGTTGGTTCAACTAGCCATAAGTCAAACTGTTGACTGATCGATCACAAA
Source organism: Heliosperma pusillum (assembly GCA_022085475.1). NCBI lineage: Eukaryota > Viridiplantae > Streptophyta > Magnoliopsida > Caryophyllales > Caryophyllaceae > Heliosperma > Heliosperma pusillum. Next base: position 21,051 of record JAIUZE010013359.1, read on the forward strand.
TACGAGTTATAAGGATACCTCGTAGGACATTGTAATTGTGACACCCTCAAAAATCGCGGAAAAATTAAACACGTAATTTCTAAATAAAAACTGCATGGATATATTTGTAATAGGTTCATTTGAGTAAAAACCTGTAATTTTTATATGAAAACCTGTAATAGGTTCACCACAAAGAAGAATCAGAAGTAGTCACTACGCATAGAAACGCTTGATGACCCTTCTTCAAAACATTCATCATTTTCATAGCTGAGATTAACTTCACACTAGCTTGCTTTCTAACTCCTTGATAAGATACACGAGTACCCAAAGGACTTTTAAGAATAATCTTTTGATCTCGGCATTCGAATCGAGCATGATAAGTAAATAACCAATCCATGCCCAGAATAACATCAAATTCTTCAAGTGGGAATCGAAAGAGATTAGCCGGAAAAATAGATCCCGATATTGATATAGGAACATTGGAATAGATATTAGAACAGGAAAAGATGTCACCGGAAGGTAAAGATATATCCGTGCTTTCACCAAGCGAAGATTCAAGAGGTAATTTGTCGGAGAGTTTCATCGATATGAATGACAAAGAAGCACCTGTATCGAATAAAACTAAACAAGGAACTTTAAATATTAAGAACGTACCAGTGACTATATCTGGGTGTGCCTCAGCCTCAGCACGGCTCATCAAGAAAATACGACCTCTCGGTCTCTCAGAAGTAGCAGGTGTAGTAGCAACAGCAGTCTTCTTCGCAGGACATACATTAGCCTTGTGTCCAGGCTTGTTGCAGAAGAAACATATAATAGGCCTATCCCTATCAAAACAACCAACTCCGGGATGTGCTGGCTTCTTACACTGGTAGCACACACGATCCTTCAGTCCTTTGTTGTTGCTAGGAGATAGATTACGAGCACCTTGATTTGCTTGACCACTCGGAATAAACCTTCTCTTATTAGGATAAGAGGGAATGGAAGAAGCAACATAAGGCCTAGAAGGAACAACGTAAGGCCTAGGAGTAGGATAGAATGGCCTCTTGCCAAGAGATGTACTAGAAGCACGAGCCTCTTCATCAATAGCTTTAAGAGAGCTCTCGGCCCATAAGGCATCATCGTAGATCGAGACAAAGGATGTAGAATCTCTACGAATCATACTCTTAAGCTTTGGAGTAAGCTTTTCACGATAAAAGAAAACTTTTTCATCTTCATTTTTGACAAGTCTAGTGGCATAGTGAGAAAGTTCATTGAATTTATCGGTAAAGGCTTGAACAGAAAAATTTCCTTGCTTCAATTCCATGAACTCTTTAAGTCTTTGTTGTTTCAGCTCTTTTGGATAGAATCTAGTTTCAACTAGATCCTTAAAGCGATCCCAACCAAAGCCAGGTTCAAGAATAAAAGTAGGACCAGTCATAGACCACCATCAATCCGCTTCTTTCACAAGGAAATGAGAAGCCAATTTCACCTTGTCACCTTCACGAACTTCATACAAGGCAAAACTCTTCTCCAATTCACGGAACCATTCAGTGAGTGCCACTGGATCTACTTCACCACCATACGTCTTGGTGTTGTTTCGAGTTATTTGATTTGCCACCCAAGTATAAGTGCCAGGGGCACCTTCTGGAGGCGGAGTAGGAAGAGGAGCAGGAACAGGTTGGTTTTGTTGATTCTGAAGAATCTGAGTAAGAGCTTGTAGGATTGCATTATCTACAGCTTTTCTTGGAGGAGCCATCTTGCAACAGAAAACATTGGTTTACTTAACAAATATCAATCACAAAGAGACTACAACATAAAGTCTTAAATCTACCCATCCTACCCATCTCTCAAGTTTATTATTTCAAGGTCAAGTTATTTATAGTAGGGTGCACAAACGTGCGTTGGGAGCAAATAAGCTCTGATACCAACTGTGACACCCTCAAAAATCGCGGAAAAATTAAACACGTAATTTCTAAATAAAAACTGCATGGATATGTTTGTAATAGGTTCATTTGAGTAAAAACCTGTAATTTTTAAAACCTGAACCTGTTATAAAGATATCCTAATAGAAGGTGTCAAAACATGCAAGGTCTAAACAAACTTATTTACATAACCATCGCTATAAATAGCGGAGAACAAAATGATACAAAACAAATGTACAGAGGGAGACATATGTCCCTAAAAGTGTGACATACGTGTCACTACAAAATGGGAACCAATCTAGGTTCCAAGGTTACTTTGCTCGCTAGCTCGTCCGTGTACCCCATATAAGCATCACCTACCTGTCAATCGCATTTTATACAAACACGAAAGCCACAGTCAGTGGGGAGTAACTCCGAGTCCTCCCAGCCACGAAATGTCAAGTTAATATAACATGGAAGTATATAAATATGAGCAAATATAATACATAGCCCATATAAAGGCCAGACCATCAAGCTTTTCATGTAAAACATTCAATATAAACAACATATAGTCCTAGCATGTGAATACTAGACCAACTCAAGCTACACTATCATGTGAGTCACATATCATACGGGAATCCAAACTCTATCAACCATAGCCGGCTTGCATCTCACCTTCTATGTTTCATAGAATCATCAAACAAGAAAGGGCAATATATCTAGAGACAGGCATAAGTTCCTAGTACAGTCAATAGTCACTTTGTAACTCGAGTCTATACCACGAGGTAGGGAAGCTAGTATTTTAGCTCAGAGGTTACATTTAAAACATGGCCAAGATACAACTCAACCCTAATCCTAGACTGCGCAGACCTAGAGAAATGCGGATAAAACCACCGCACCCAAGACTCATGATAAAACCACATGAGTACCCTAAGGAGTCCACCAAAGGGTTGGCTAGTACTTAAGCTGACCATCCACTCACAAAATAGGCAGAAAAGTCATGCCCCAGCTTGGATATAAACCCACCAAGCCGGGAACACAAAGGCTATTAAGCCGTGAACATACACTCGTCAAAGACTATAATGACCTATCTATGACAATGACTGAAAATACTCACTTAAGACCTCGTCCCAAGTGAATACTTTAGCCAACTTAACAATAAAAAGGGCAAAAAGTCCAAACTTGTAAATACAAATGATCACAAGCTAGCATATGGACGACTACATACAAATATAATCAAATGACAATCCAACATTCCAAACCAACATGGCCAAGGCATTAAAATATAACATTCAATATCAACCATAGTCATCCAAACTTACCCCAAAGACAAATCCCCGACCCAAGTCCCGCGACGGGTCATTGGTCAAATCAGGGCTGACCGGTTTAAACCTAATTTGACCAAACTCATTCGGTCATATTGGCCCAGCTCAGAGTCTTGACTCATTTTGACTCAAATCACACAATTCAACATAATACAATTCATGTGAAAATTATCAACATAAGGAAAAATTATTCCAACTTATAAGCTAACCCATTTCCAACAATTTCTCATAATAATAAAAATTACTAATACACCAAAATATCAACATGTTCAATTGTACAAATGACAAACACAAAGCATCAAACAAAGGCTCAAACACACAACCCGAACAACAGCCAAACCCGGCCACACACATGCCACAAACACGCCACAAACACGCCGCAAACACGTCACAAACACGCCCCACACACGGCCTGTTTTGGGGCTGTTTTGGGCAGCCCTACTATCTCCTTCCTTTTCCATCCAAAACCCGTCTCAACAATGATACAAAACCATTCCAACAACACACAACCATTATCAATTCAATTCAACACTACAAACATATGAAATAACCATAAAACTAATAAACTTAACAACAATAATTCATATGAATAAAACCTAACAAATTACTACTCACATAACATCCAACACATAACAACTGTGACATTATATCGTCGAGTAACTCGGAATAGTTACCTTAAGCTAGAAAAACGAAAGTAACCCTTGAGAAAACCCTAAAAACCGCTACTACCCTTCGTCCTCTACTATATATGAGTCTCCTAAGTCGTCTTCATGATCTTCACCTATTTAAAACAACAAAAACACAACAATTATCACATAAACCGAAATTATACCCAAAAATAAGCTTAAATCGAAATTAGGGAAACTGGAATTAAAACATACTAGGATGTAGATCTTGAAGAGAGGATTCCGAATATATAAATTTTGCGAAAATCGGACTAGAAACGAAGAAGTTATGCTGAAATTACGATTGTAAGTTTTTTTTTTTTGATTTTTGATGTTGGTAGAACGAAAAAATGAAAATGAAAATGAAACCTAAGGGAGAGGGGAAGGCTGCTGGCTGCCATAAGGGTCATGGGGTATTGGGTCTATTTTTTTTTTTACTCGGTTTTGGTTCGATTTGACGGGAATTCGAATTATTCGTCAAACGCGATTTCCGACAACGCTAAAGTTTTTAAACACGAGTTTACTAGAAAATTAAGTACCCCAATGCCCTATATCCTAACCCATTTACCCAACGACCGTAAGGAATAGAAAATCCCATTTTACGACTTTTCTTTGAAATACTCTTTTATTAAAGAAAAAGGTTTAAATATAGTTTAAATTACTTTTAAACATTTCCAAACTATCAAAAATAATTATATTACTTCAAAATAAAATAAAATTATATTTTATCGAATTATTATTATTTCAATTAAATTAATATTAAATTAAAGTTGATTTAAAATATTACTTTTAAAATATAATAACGGTCCAAATTTACGGGGTGTTACAATCATCCCTCCTTTTAAAAAGTTTCGTCCCCGAAACTTAGAAGAAAGAATCATTGTATATATATAAGTCTATCTTTTAAAATCAAATAAATAAAATTCTCTAGATATGAACGTATGAAAATATAAGTGTCCTTTCAATGGAACGGAGATACTCTTGTCGATCACTCAAGAACATCAATATTCCAATTCAAGGACATAAAAATACTCTTTTACACCAACGAATGAGCAAACTAATTATTGGACGTCTCCAATAACAAGCTTTAACACCCATTGACGTTAAAACCAGGGAAAAACATTAAAATATTTTTAACACCTTTAGTTTAAAATTTTTATAATAAGGGTAATAACTCCACTAGCTATAACTAAATTCTAACTACGGTTTCTAAACACTAAGCAAGGACTATTAACGCGGAGAATACGTAAGAAAAAGGAATAACCTCACGAGAAGAGTTCGGGATATTTAGCTAACATAGAAGATTCAGGCTCCCAAGTTTCTTCTTCGACATTTCCACAACGCCAGAGGACACGAACTAGGGGCACAACTTTGCTCCTAAGTTGCTTGTTTGCTCTTTCGAGGATCCGGATCGGCCTTTCTTCCAAAGTCAAGCTAGGCTCTAAATCTAGAATTTCCTCTTGAATGACATGGCTCGGATCACTAATGTACTTCCTTAACTGAGATACATGGAAGACATTATGAACCTTGCTCAAATTCGGAGGCAACTCCAAACGGTAAGCAACGGAACCAATCTTTTCAAGCACACGGAATGGACCAATATATTTGGGACTTAGCTTCCCTTTTACACCAAACCGTTTCACCCCTTTCATAGGTGATACCTTGAGGAATACTCGATCATCAACTTCAAAGGCAAGTGGTCGACGACGGATATCGGCATAAGATTTCTGTCGGTCTTGAGCGGATTTCATGCGCTCTCTAATGATCTGAACCTGATTGACGGTCTCAGTCACCAAATCGGGTCCTAACACATGAGCATTTTGGACTTGATCCCAACAGACAGGAGTACGACACTTCCTACCATACAAAGCTTCATAAGGTGACATTTAATAGAGGCTTGATAGCTATTGTTGTAGGAGAATTCAACAAGAGGTAAACATTTCTCCCAAGAAGTATGAAAATCTAAGGCACAAGCTCGGAGAAGATCCTCTAATGTCTGGATAGTCCTCTCAGTCTGTCCGTCTGTAGCGGCATGAAAAGCTGTACTCATTAGTAGCTTACTACCCATGGCTTCTTGTAAAGCAGTCCAGAAACGAGAACAGAATCTAGGGTCTCGGTCTGAAACTATATCTTTAGGAACTCCATGGTAGCGTACTATCTCTTTCACATAGGCACCAGCTAGAACATTTAAATTCCATGTTTCCTTGATCGGTATAAATCTAGCACATTTGGTCAGTCGATCTACAATTACCCAAACAGCATCCTTTCCACCAGTAGTTCTAGGTAAAGCCATCACAAAGTCCATGGCAATGGACTCCCATTTCCAAAGAGGAACATCCAAAGGTTGTAGCAAACCTCCGGGTTTCTGATGCTCAATTTTCACTTTCTGGCAGGTAAGACATTTTCTAACATAATCTAGGACATCAATCTTCATTCTAGGCCACCAAAATTGTAATCTCAAGTCTTTATACATCTTGTCACCACCAGGATGAATAGAATAAGGAGAAAGGTGAGCCTCAACAAGGATCCTCTTTCTCAACTCAGCTACATTCGGAACATACATCCTACCATGGTAACGAAGATATCCATCACTATCCACCACACAATCCTTAGCTTGCCCAAGCTGAATTTTTGCTTGAATGGATTTGAAAGTAGCATCTTCAGGTAGGCAAGTACGGATCTCACGGTAAAAGTCAGGTTCTGCACTCAAGGCACTAAGATGATCAAAGCCCTTCTCAACCAGGCTTATCCCTAACTTTTGAAATTCTACGATAAATTCATGAGGTAATTCACGGATAGTGTTCAAAGAGTGACAAGTCTTTCTACTCAAAGCATCGGCCACCACATTTGCTTTCCCTTCATGATAAATTAATTCAGCATCATAATCATTCACTAACTCTAGCCATCTTCTTTGCCTCATATTCAACTCTTTCTGGGTAAAAATACATTTCAAGCTTTTATGGTCGGTATAAATTCGGCAATGAACTCCAATAAGGTAATGTCTCCATGTCTTCAAGGCATGCACCACCGCAGCTAACTCAAGATCATGAGTCGGATAATTCACCTCGTGAACTCTCAGCTGTCGAGAGGCATAAGCAATAACCTTTCGATTTTGCATTAAGACACAACCTAGACCATATTTTGAAGCATCACAATAAACATCATAGTCCACACCATCCTCAGGTAAGGTCAACACTGGAGCAGTAGTCAACCTAGTTTTCAATTCCAGGAAAACATTCTCACATTCATCGGTCCACACAAACTTAGACTCCTTCTTCAACAATTGAGTCATCGGTCTAGCTATCTTAGAAAAATCTTTCACAAATCGACGGTAATAACCCGCCAAAACCAAGGAAACTTCGAATTTCAGTCAAATTTTTCGGACTCTTCCAATCAACAACGGCTTCAATTTTAGCAGGATCTACCATAATACCATCTTTGGATATGACATGTCCAAGAAAAGCTACTTGATGCAACCAAAATTCACATTTAGAGAACTTAGCAAACCACTTTTGACGACTAAGAATGTCTAAAATGATACGGAGATCTTTGACATGATCTTCATCATTCTTTGAGAAAATTAAGATATCATCAATGAATACCACACCACATTTATCGAGGTACTCACTAAAGGTACGATTCATTTGATCAATGAAGATAGCAGGAGCATTAGTCAATCCGAAAGGCATCACTTTAAATTCGAAATGTCCATATCTCGTGCTGAAAGCAGTCTTAGGAATATCGGATTCACGAACTGGAATTTGATGATAACCCGATCAAGATCAATCTTGGAAAAAGTAGATGCACCACGTAATTGGTCAAAGAGATCATCAATTCGTGGAAGAGGATATTTGTTCTTGACTGTCACACGATTAAGTTCACGATAATCGATACAAAGTCGCATAGAACCACCCTTTTTCTTCACAAAGAGAATGGGAGAACCCCAAGGAGAAGCACTAGGCCTAATAAAGCCTTTCTCAATCAAGTCATCAAGTTGGATTCTCAACTCTTTCAATTCAGGAAGGAGCCATACGATAAGGAGCTTTAGCAATTGGTCCAGTTCCAGGAACTAGATCAATGGAAAATTCAACATCTCTTTCAGGAGGAATTCCGGGTAATTCATCGGGAAAAATATCTGGATATTCACAAACAATAGGAACATCCTTCAAAAGAGGAAGAGAAGAATCAGAAGTAGTCACTACGCATAGAAACGCTTGATGACCCTTCTTCAAAACATTCACCATTTTCATAGCTGAGATTAATTTCACACTAGTTTGCTTTCTAACTCCTTGAAAAGATACACGAGTACCCAAAGGACTTTTAAGAATAATCTTTTGATCTCGGCATTCGAATCGAGCATGATAAGTAAATAACCAATCCATGCCCAGAATAACATCAAATTCTTCAAGTGGGAATCGAAAGAGATTAGCCGGAAAAATAGATCCCGATATTGATATAGGAACATTGGAATAGAATCTCTACGAACCATACTCTTAAGCTTTGGAGTAAGCTTTTCACGATAAAAGAAAACTTTTTCATCTTCATTTTTGACAAGTCTAGTGGCATAGTGAGAAAGTTCATTGAATTTATCGGTAAAGGCTTGAACAGAAAAATTTCCTTGCTTCAATTCCATGAACTCTTTAAGTCTTTGTTGTTTCAGCTCTTTTTGATAGAATCTAGTTTCAACTAGATCCTTAAAGCGATCCCAACCAAAGCCAGGTTCAAGAATAGAAGTAGGACCAGTCATAGACCACCATCTATCCGCTTCTTTCACAAGGAAATGAGAAGCCAATTTCACCTTGTCACCTTCACGAACTTCATACAAGGCAAAACTCTTCTCCAATTCACGGAACCATTCAGTGAGTGCCACTGGATCTACTTCACCACCATACGTCTTGGTGTTGTTTCGAGTTAAGTGATTTGCCACCCAAGTATAAGTGCCAGGGGCACCTTCTGGAGGCGGAGTAGGAAGAGGAGCAGAAACAGATTGGTTTTGTTGATTCTGAAGAATCTGAGTAAGAGCTTGCAGGATTGCATTATCTACAGCTTTTCTTGGAGGAGCCATCTTGCAACAGAAAACATTGGTTTACTTAAGAAATAGCAATCACAAAGAGACTACAACATAAAGTCCTAAATCTACCCATCCTACCCATCTCTCAAGTTTATTATTTCAAGGTCAAGTTATTTATAGTAGGGTACACAAACGTGCGTTGGGAGCAAATAAGCTCTGATACCAACTGTGACACCCTCAAAAATCGCGGAATAATTAAACACGTAATTTCTAAATAAAAACTGCATGGATATGTTTGTAATAGGTTCATTTGAGTAAAAACCTGTAATTTTTAAAACCTGAACCTGTTATAAAGATATCCTAATAGAAGGTGTCAAAACATGCAAGGTCTAAACAAACTTATTTACATAACCATCGCTATAAATAGCGGAGAACAAAATGATACAACACAAATGTACAGAGGGAGACATATGTCTCTAAAAGTGTGACATACATGTCACTACAAAATGGGAACCAATCTAAGTTCCAAGGTTACTTTGCTCGCTAGCTCGTCCGTGTACCCTATATAAGCATCACCTACCTGTCAATCGCATTTTATACAAACACGAAAGCCACAGTCAGTGGGGAGTAACTCCGAGTCCTCCCAGCCACGAAATGTCAAGTTAATATAACATGGAAGCATATAAATATGAGCAAATATAATACATAGCCCATATAAAGGCTAAACCATCAAGCTTTTCATGTAAAACATTCAATATAAACAACATATAGTCCTAGCATGTGAATACTAGACCAACTCAAGCTACACTACCATGTGAGTCACATATCATACGGGAATCCAAACTCTATCAACCATAGCCGGCTTGCATCTCACCTTCTATGTTTCATAGAATCATCAAACAAGAAAGGGCAATATATCTAGAGACAGGCATAAGTTCCTAGTACAGTCAATAGTCACTTTGTAACTCGAGTCTATACCACGAAGTAGGGAAGCTAGTATTTTAGCTCAGAGGTTACATCTAAAACATGGCCAAGATACAACTCAACCCTAATCCTAGACTGTGCAGACCTAGAGAAATGCGGATAAAACCACCGCACCCAAGACTCATGATAAAACCACATGAGTACCCTAAGGAGTCCACCAAAGGGTTGGCTAGTACTTAAGCTGACCATCCACTCACAAAATAGGCAGAAAAGTCATGCCCCAGCCTGGATATAAACCCACCAAGCCGGGAACACAAAGGCTATTAAGCCGTGAACATACACTCGTCAAAGACTATAATGACCTATCTATGACAATGACTGAAAATACTCACTTAAGACCTCGTCCCAAGTGAATACTTTAGCCAACTTAACAATAAAAATGGCAAAAAGTCCAAACTTGTAAATACAAATGATCACAAGCTAGCATATGGACGACTACATACAAATATAATCAAATGACAATCCAACATTCCAAACCAACATGGCCAAGGCATTAAAATATAACATTCAATATCAACCATAGTCATCCAAACTTACCCCAAATACAAATCCCCGACCCAAGTCCCGCGACGGGTCATTGGTCAAATCAGGGCTGACCGGTTTAAACCTAATTTGACCAAACTCATTCGGTCATATTGGCCCAGCTCAGAGTCTTGACTCATTTTGACTCAAATCACACAATTCAACATAATACAATTCATGTGAAAATTATCAACATAAGGAAAAATTATTCAAACTTATAAGCTAACCCATTTCCAACAATTTCTCATAATAATAAAAATTACTAATACACCAAAATATCAACATGTTCAATTGTACAAATGACAAACACAAAGCATCAAACAAAGGCTCAAACACACAACCCGAACAACAGCCAAACCCGGCCACACACACGCCACAAACACGCCACAAACACGCCACAAACACGCCCCACACACGGCCTGTTTTGGGGCTGTTTTGGGCAGCCCTACTATCTCCTTCCTTTTCCATCCAAAACCCGTCTCAACAATGATACAAAACCATTCCAACAACACACAACCATTATCAATTCAATTCAACACTACAAACATATGAAATAACCATAAAACTAATAAACTCAACAACAATAATTCATATGAATAAAACCTAACAAATTACTACTCACATAACATCCAACACATAACAACTGTGACATTATATCGTCGAGTAACTCGGAATAGTTACCTTAAGCTAGAAAAACGAAAGTACCCCTTGAGAAAACCCTAAAAACCGCGACTACCCTTCGTCCTCTACTATATATGAGTCTCCTAAGTCGTCTTCATGATCTTCACCTATTTAAAACAACAAAAACACAACAATTATCACCTAAACCGAAATTATACCCAAAAATAAGCTTAAATCGAAATTAGGGAAACTGGAATTAAAACATACTAGGATGTAGATCTTGAAGAGAGGATTCCGAATATATAAATTTCGCGAAAATCGGACTAGAAACGAAGAAGTTATGCTGAAATTACGATTGTAAGTTTTTTTTTGATTTTTGATGTTGATAGAACGAAAAAATGAAAATGAAAATGAAACCTAAGGGAGAGGGGAAGGCTGGCTGGTTGCCATAAGGATCATGGGTATTGGGTCTATTTTTTTTTACTCGGTTTTGGTTTGATTTGACGGGAATTTGAATTATTCGTCAAACGCGATTTCCGACAACGCTAAAGTTTTTAAACACGAGTTTACTAGAAAATTAAGTACCCCAATGCCCTATGTCCTAACCCATTTACCCAACGACCGTAAGGAATAGAAAATCCCATTTTTACGACTTTTCTTTGAAATACTCTTTTATTAAAGAAAAAGGTTTAAATATAGTTTAAATTACTTTTAAACATTTCCAAACTATCAAAAATAATTATATTACTTCAAAATAAAATAAAATTATATTTTATCGAATTATTATTATTTCAATTAAATTAATATTAAATTAAAGTTGATTTAAAATATTACTTTTAAAATATAATAACGGTCCAAATTTACGGGGTGTTACAGTAATTCGTGACGACGTTATGGAGTCCTATATGTTTAACAACATTCGGTGCCAGGTCGTGGCTTGGACGTCCATAGTGTTCCTAGAGTCGATTCTTTTGATTATCGACTATCTTTTGAGATTAAGGCAGTTTTTGGGTGACTTTGGTTTCTTTCTCACGGTCGACCGTAACAGGAGGCCAAGAAGATTTTTACTGGGTCCATAGTGTTCCTATATGTTTAATAATATGTACTTAACATTTTAAGTAATATTTTACCATTATATCAATATATAATGGGTCCCACAATGCTTAGTTAATTTAATTTACAACTCCTTGTAAATATAATGAACTAATTACCTCTATCTCAAAACCTCAACTAATTTAGTAATTTAACGATTAATTACTAAGTTAAATCTTATTTAATCATATTAAAATAAGATATAAATTTATTAGTCAATTATCGCATAATTGAAAAAATAAACTTAATCGAATTTGAGTTCTTAACTCAATTTCTAACAATTAACTCTCGTACATATCGAATATATGTAATGTACTAATTAACTGTATCGTATACAAATAATTAGTTACTATTGGGATTTCATCCTTTAGGTGTGACCGAAAGGGATCAGTTGATCACCGCCGTCAAACGACAATAACGTCAAACTCTAGTCAGCCAACCGTTATTGATTTACGTTAATCAACTGACTAATCATATATATAGTTAATAAATATCCCAATTATATTCCTTAATGAGATTTATTAAGTGGCGCACTATTGTGGAGAACACCTACTCCAACAGTTCTCAGATGCAATTGAATCTTAAATCCTACATCAACCTAATTGATAGCTAAGGTACATGTTCACCGACATAGTCTAAATTCACATGTTAGGATTAAAACGTGGATGTTTCATTGCATGCATATAACCGACAACACATCGATAACAGAAGTGTTTTCCTAATCATTAGTAGAGGCCGCTATCGAGGCGGACGAGATTAGGTGTTCAATTAAAGAATTTCCTAGTACGTACCCTCACCCCTTACTCCAGATCTCTGTGAACATCCCTGTTCATTGTGTTGGAGTAGGTGTCCTCCACAATAGTGCGTCACATAATAAATCTCATTAAGGAATATAATTGGTGGGATATTTATTGACTATATATATATGATTAGTCAGTTGATTAACGTAAATCAATAACGGTTGGCTGACTAGAGTTTGACGTTATTGTCGTATGACGTCGGTGATCAAGTGATCCCTTTCGGTCACACTTATAGGATGAAACCCAAATAGTAACTAATTATTTGTATACGATAACGTTGATTAGTCCATTACATATATTTGATATGTACGAGAGTTAATTGTTAGAAATTGAGTTAGGAACTCAAATTCGATTAAGTTAATTTTTTAATTATGCAATAATTGACTAATAAATTTATATCTTATTTTAATATGATTAAATAAGATATAACTTAGTAATTAATCGATAAATTACTAAATTAGTCGAGGTTTTACATATATTTTGAGGTAGAGGTAATTAGTAAATTATATTTACAAGGAGTTGTAAAATAAATTAACAAAGCATTGTGGGACCCGTTATATATTGATATAATGGTAAAATATCACTTAAATGTTAAGTACATATTGTTTATTAATTTATATCATATAATTGTTAAATGATCAAATTAACACTTAATTATACAAGATAATTAAGCATATGATTAATAAGTATTTGTGAGACAAATATTAAAAAATCAAAATGGACCATAATGAGCCACATGTGGCCGGTTGAAGTAGTAGTGGAAGCATGATGATTGTTGCTCTATTTTATGCTCAAAGAATCCACATAGAAGTGACACTACATCATGCTTATACATTCTAAAACACTACCAATGTTGCATGTGAATAAATTAACAAAAAAAGAGGTCATTTGGACATGTGAGGTCCGGCCAAAATGGCTATAAAATGGACAATAGTTGTTCATTTTTTACTTACTTCATTTTGTGCATTATTCACTCATCTCTCTAAAAATTTCATCTTCTTACAAAACTCTCATAATACTAATATTTACTAAGTATTACTAGTGTAGTAATATATACTAATATTACTAGTATGATATCTATCTTATTATCTAGTTAAAAAAAAGGTTAGATTATTTGGGTACATCTTGGGTGAAACTTGAAGGAGGTCTTCTTATTTGAAGATTATTGGAGGATTATTTCCTACATTAGCTCAAGAACAATAAGAAGGATTTCTTATTGTGCCCATTTATTTCCAATTCAACGTGAGGAAATTTCTTCTTTTATATATTGTCTTTATATTTGCATGCATGTTACATAGATCATTAAACACTAAAATAACAAGTAATTTAGTAACTAATTAGAGGATTCTAATTAAGGTCTATGGACTTTCATGTGGTATTAGAGCTAGCTTGTAGCATGCATGTTCATTTTGGGCATTTCTATTAAAAGTTATAAGATAACTAATAAATCAAACATTTGAGTTAAAATATGATTTGGACAAAATTTTTAACTGCATGTATACCTGCTGACCTCAAAATGTTTGTGGTTAAATTTTGTGATTTTAGGGAACAATTTGCTATTTATTTTGATTTTTGGCTTTTAAACCGAGTTAATATACATATTTTATGTCAAAAGTTAACTAAAAATACTGGTCATGAAATTTTTTGGTACATTTTACATTTTTATTTATATCATCTTGGTGAAATTTCGTAATTTGTTTCACTATTTTACTATATTTAATGGTTTTTATTTGATAAAATCGTTAAATATAAAGTTATTTGTTCATAAACTTAATTCAAACGTTTTTGGGCAAATATTTTAATTTTTGGAGTTCCTGGAAATTTTCCAGAATGTACAAATTTTTTTTTTTCAATTTATTATGATGTTTAAATTTTATTTTGGGTTTATTTCATAAATGTTATGATTAAACCTTTATATTTAGCAAATAAAATCAAATTGAACTAATTAATGACCAAAAAAATTAGTAGGGACTAACTTTGAGTTCTAAAACAGTTTAGTTAATTAGTTTGAATTTAAATGAGATTTAAATGTTGATATTGATTTTTAATGGTTAAAAATCAATAAATCTCGTAAAATCGAGCTACAATGAGCATGAATGTGTTTAGGGCGATTTTGGCATGAATTTTGCAGCAATTTATTTTATTTATGGTTGAATGAATGAATTTCATTTATTTAATAATTTATGCAAATTTTGTACCTAGTATGACCTAGTTATTTTTAATCGTTATTACCCGTAATGTAAGGGAATAACGGTTTGTAATAATTAATAGTTTCATTTTATAGAATAAATTTATAATAGGAATTTTTATATTTGTAATTTGTAATTATTTATTATAATGACCGGTGACTCCCTCAAGACGGTGTCATTTTTGGAAGGCGTTCTAAATGAAGAGGCAAGGGACCAAGGAGTTGGTTTCCGAATTTGTAATTATCTAGTTAATTTGATTAGCTAGGTGACCATACTAGGATTTTTTCGTTGCTTGGTTGCTTGCTTTATTTCCGTTCATTCCAAAATCATCACACATGCATTTTATTTTTCCGCTATTGTCAATTCAACGTTATTCACAATTCACCGACTTAGTTCACTTATAGGGAATTAATGACTAAATTGACAAGATCTCTCACATATTTAAAAATTGAGATTAGCCTTACCAATGAGTAACAATTATGAATCCCGTGCTCATTAGGGCTACCACGCTCATGGGTCCCTCTTTACCTCGGGTAAATAGGGTGATACGATCACAAGACAAAATGTGATTGGACTCAATGGGATAAGCGTTATCTTGGGACTAGGAGATGGATTTAGTTGAAATCCGCCAACCAAGAGTTCTAGGGGTAGAATTAGTCAACTAATGACTTACCATTTTTAGATAAGGGTAGCATACGATGACTATTTTTATTTAAAGATGGGTCTTGGAATCATTTATATAATTTAGTGAGGGGTCATTATATAAATGCTAAACTTGTTAAAATGTTTTTCAAGTAAATTTTCATAACAATGAATGTTTATATAATTCTTTTTGTTGTAGTAACCATATTCGCACAATGTGAACATCATGGAATACCGCAACCTTGGGTAAGGACTCATGGTTGAGGTCCGTCATGGATAAATGTGTCCTAAAAGATGATGGTAGTAACTTTGTTGAATGGGAATCAACAATCAAGAGCGCTGCGATATCCGATAACGTACTTCGCTACTTGATCGAAGCCCCTCCCACCGAACCCGGGTCAAGATCGACCGCGGCGGTTCGGCCCGAATATGACCTTTATTTAAAGGTTGCCAATGACGTCAAAAATGTCTTGATTTGATCAATTTCACCCAAACTCAAACTCCAATTGATATCTCTCGATGCATATGGGATATTCACGAGGATAACATCAATGTTTTCGCAAGCGCCTAAAATACTCCAATATGAAGCGGCCACGAAAGTTTTTCAGACTAAGCTCCAAAAGGGCCAAAACGTTGGCCCACACGTGCTCAAAAAAGTTGAGCATGCCGACACCTTAGAGCGTCTAGGGTGCAAGATTCCAAAGGAGTTAGTGGTGGGTAGAATCCTTCATTCACTCACACCAAAGTTCACCCACTTTAGGGTGAACTACAAAATGAACGACATGGAAAAGAGTTTCCACAAACTCCATGCACTCCTCACCCAAGCGGAAAGGGACATGGAGGCCCGTGGGAGTGAATTCAAGGATGTTCTTTCATTCAGATTGAAAAACATGAACCTTGGAGTGAAGAAGAACAAAGGAAAGGGTAAGACTCTTTTCAAGAAAGTTGGCAAGGGAAAGGGCAAGGTCTTTGTGAAACCCAAGACCAAAGTCAACAAACACGCGGACACGGATTGCTATTAATATAATGGCAAAGGGCATTGGAAACGCAATTGCCCGAAATACTTGAAAGACAAGAAAGACGGTTGTGTGACAACGTCATATAAAAATCTTTCATCGCTCTATATGATAGATATTAACTTTGCTAGTACTTCTTCTTGGGTATTTGATACCGGTTGTGGTTCTCACCTTTGTAAACATGTACAGCGGATGAAGGACGCGCGACACTAGCCAAGGGTCACGTGGACTTGCGCATGGGAAATGGAGCTAAGGTAGCCGCAGTTTCCGTGGGCACCTACGTTCTTTAAATAATGGTTTAGTGTTGTATTTAAATAATTGCTATTATGTACCAACTCTTACCAAGAACATTATCTTTATTTCCTTGTTAGACATGGAAGGTTTTTCTTTTTGGATTAAGAACAATCGTTGTACTTTTTCTTTTAATGAATGGTTTATGGCGAGGCCATTTCTGTTGGAGGTATTTATGTTCTAGATATTGCAAAAGAGGTCTATCATGTAGCAAACAAGAGGCTTAAAACAGGTGATCCTAATCAATCATACCTTTGGCATTGTCGTTTAGGCAAATAAACGAACGAAGCATAAAGAGACTTGTTTCATCTAAAGTACTCAAACCATTCGATTACGAATCTTATGGTGTATGTGAATCTTGTCTTCTAGGAAAGATGACTAGTGCTTCTTTTACGGGAAAAGGGACACAAGCAAGTGAAGTATTAGGCCTTATACATACGGATGTGTGCGGCCCATTGACTCTCCAAGCTAGAGGTCTTTATCACTACTTCATTACTTTTACCGACGACTTGAGTAGATATGGATATGTCTACAAGATGAGGCACAAAAGTGATGCTTTTGAAAAATTCAAGAATTTCAACATGAAGTAGAAAACCAATTGAATAAAAAGATTAAAGCCTTACGATCCGATCGTGGTGGTGAATACTTGAACAATGAATTTGATTCACACCTAAAGGATTGTGTTATAGTATCACAATGGAATCCTCTTGGCACACCTCAATTAAATGGTGTGGCCGAAAGGAGAAATCGAACTTTATTAGATATAGTTCGATCTATGATGAGTCTAACAGAGCTTCCTGATTATTTTTCGGGTTTCGCTATCTTATTTGCAATATTTTCACTAAATCGAAGCCCGACTAAAGCATTAAACAAGACTCCATATAAGATATGGACAGGGAAAGTCCCTTATTTGACGTTTATGAGAATTTGGGGATGCGAGGCGTTTTTTAAGAATAAGTCTGACGATAAACTCGCACCCAAATCCGACAAATGTATATTTGTAGGATATCCAAGAGAAACACGTGATTATTACTTCTACAATAAACACGAGGACAAAGTGTTCGTGTCTCGTGATGCATTCTTTTTAGAAAACGATTTTATTTCTAAAAGACAGGGTGGGAGAAAATTTGAACTTGACGAAGTCCAAGAGCCACAAACCGAAGAGGACGTAGAGGAAAACGATGAAAATGTTCCCTCTTCGTCTAACGCGGTCATAATTCCTTCGGAACCTAGCAGGTCAAGCATAATTAGTCATGAACCTGATAGATACCTTGGTAATATAGAGGAAGGTGGTGACTATAATGTGTTACTTATTGAAAGTAACAAACCTACTACCTACAAAGCAGCCATTTCTAGTCCTGAGTCAAAGCTATGGCTAGGAGCCATGCGATCCGAAATGAATTCTATGTATGACAATCAAGTATGGGACTTGGTTGATTTACCTAAGGAGGCAAGACCTCTTCAGTGTAAGTGGTGAAAGTCCTAGACCTTTAATTAGAATCCTCTAATTAGTTCATTAAATTACATTAAGTTAATGATTTAGGATCTAGTTATCATGCATGCAAATATAAAAGCATAAAAGAAAAGATAAGACCAAAACATCCTTACATTGGGATTTTTCGGTTCAATATGGGCACAATAAGAACTCATTCTTATTGTTCTTGAGCATGAAATTAAGTGGATGATCCTCCAAAAATAACCTCCAAAGTAGAAGGTCTCCTTCTTGTTGCACCCAAGATTAAACCCAAATAATCTTACCTTATTATTAACTAGATAATAAGTAAGATAAATACTACTAATATTATTGTATTACTACACTAGTAATATGTAGAAAGTATTAGTATATATGAGAGTTTAGAGAGAAGTTGAGTTTTGAAAGAGAAGTGAGAATAAGCATAATGAATTGAAGTGATCATGAAATTGAACAACAATTGTTCAATATAAAGGCCTCTTTGGCCGGTCACTTTGAGCCATATATGGCTCTTATTTTGCTTCTTTTACTCACATGCAAAAGACTTTGACTGTTGGTAGTAATTGTCATGATGATTGTGTCATACCAATTCATTATCATGTGATGGAGTGTAGAATTGGTAGAGTAAAGTCACCAATGATTTTACCTACTCAAAACCGGTCCACTGTGTCCATAATGGACCATTTTGATTTTTGATATTTGTCTCACAAATACTTATTAATCATATGCTTAATTATCTTGTATAATTAAGTGTTAATTTGATCATATAACAATTATATGACTCAAATTAATAAGTAATATATATACTTAACTTTTAAGTGATATTTTACCATTATATCAATATATAATGGGTCCCACAATGTCTAGTTAATTTATTTTACAATTCCTTGT
>JAIUZE010013360.1:0-13681 GCA_022085475.1 Heliosperma pusillum
TTAGAGTCATGGATTCGTAATGGACTCCATGCGTGATGGTCAGGTATATGACCTGGTAAATTTTACTTGAAGAACTACGACTTCTTCAATGTAAATTGATTTTTAAGATCGAAATTTGCATGGATGAACATTAAAATGTTTTCAAAGATAAATTGGTAGGCAAAGAGTTTTGCACCAACCTTAATTCTTTGATCCATTCGAATATACTTAGCGATTACAGCATATCATAATAATATGATGTCAATTGGACCTCAAGAACCACCTTCTTGAATACGATTCTAGAAGAGGTAGTATATTTTATATTCACCTGTGGGTTCGTAGATCCTAACTATCCTTATTTAATTTGCAAGCTTAAGAGGATGTCTTAAGTAATTAAGCACTAAAGAGTTGGAATTTGTGTGTCAATCATGTCATAAAATACTTCTCGATATCACGAGGAATTATATTGATACATGAAGTTTAGTGGGAGTAATATGGTTTTCATCAGTCTTACATGTGGAGACATATTGATCATTTTAAATGATGTAAGATTTTGGAGAAGTAGAATACATCTTTTAGATATCTGGATTTGTGGAGATAAATCTAAAAGGATATTAGCGTTGAGTCAAAATTCTTATATTGATAAGATCTTTGACTAGTTCAAGGAAGTTGAACACATTATTATTGATTCCTTTTGCTTCCGCTGCGGGATCAATTATATACGTTGTGATGTATACTCAATCCGACATTTTGCATGCTTTGAGCATGACAAGTCATTTGCAATCAAATCCAAGTGAGAGTTACTTGATAGCCATAAAGAACATCCTTAAGTACTTGCGAAGGACTAAAGATATGTTCCATGTGTTTGGAGTTTACAGTGAGTTGTGTGTAAGGGGTTACACAGACTTCAGTTTCCAAACTGATCAAAGTGATTTGAAATCACGAACTGGCTATTCTTTATAGAAGATTTATCTATTGGAAAAGTTCCAAGCAGAAAAGACTATTGGAAAGGTTCCAAGTAGGAGTGACATTTTCAAATATAAATGTCATGTATCCGCTGGAATTGTTCCAGGCAGTTTATCATTGCGGATTTTACAATGGAAATAGAGTACATAGCATTATATGATGATGCATATGAAAGTAGCTTGGATTCGACAATATTGGAGGGACTACAAGTAGTTTCTATAGTTGTATATCCTATCCCATGATACTGGTAAAACAGTGGGAGCTACCTTTAGGCGAAGAGTCCTAAGTCTAGATTCAAACCTAGACACGTACTCAGAAAGTTTTATGTAATATGAGATTACGTAGACAGAGAGAAATAGCAATCAGAACGATGAGAAAGGTGCAAGTATTGCTAATCCATTAGCCATGCCTTTTGCAGGCTGAACATGATAGTCATGTCATTTCAATGAGATTGAAATATATACCTGAATTGCTAGAGATTATGAGATATGAAATTCTTGATAGCGTATCAATTTTTCCAAATATTTGATAATCGCATTCATTGTTAGAGTTTCATTAAAAACTCCTTTATTTAGTTTGACTAAATTGTAATACTTTGTTTATCCGAATTGGTTGAAAGAAAGATTGAACCCAATTCAAGTGAACAAGATGAACTTAGTGTTTTGTCTCTAGTCACTCATTTGAAGCGACGTCTCGAAGTGACTAGATTGTAAGTCGATCGATGGTTGGTTCAGCACCATGGGGTCATGGAGATGACTGGTCGTTTACATAGACAGACTGTTGAGACACTTTGTAGGGCAGTGACCATAATAGAGTCCTTTATCAAAATTGTTGAAGCCTGGTCGTGGCGGGGATTTCTATTTTATTCTTATGAGTCGATTCTTTAGACTGGCGACCATTTACATGAGTCGGTGTAGTTTCCGATTGACTTTGGTTTTTGTCCTAGGTCGTGCCGTGAAAGGAGGCTGATGGACATCTTCTGGGTCATGGTGATCTGCATCATACAGTGTAAGATGGGTCAACAGGAATTGTCCACCCACGTTGGGTATTAACATCTTCGGGCCACTCGAGGAGTTGTAACTGGAAATGCGTGGCCACGCTCGGAAGATATCTCTGGTAGATTTTCCAGTTAGACAGTTACTCTCCCAGATCAAGAAAACCACTCTATTTATAATTTTCAATCGTAAGTGCGACCTGTAAGACACCTTGCGATGAGTAGGAGGATGTGACACAAAAGAGACAAGAGAATCGGTAGCACACAACTTGTCGAGACAAGTGGGAGATATTGTTGGAGTATGAGTCCTCCACAATAGTGTCGCTTCATGCACAACTTGTATCGGACAAGTGGGAGATTGTTGGAGTAAGTATCTTCCACAATAGTGCATTTATATAATAAATCTCATTTGGAATATACGTGGCATGATTAGAAAATTTTGATACTCCACGTCAGTTGATTAACGTAAATCGGTAACGCTTGACTGACTAGAGTTTGACGTTATTGTCATATGACGGCGGTGATCAACTGATCCCTTTAGGTCACACCTATAGGATGAGACCCAAATAGAATACTAATTATTTGTATACGATACAGTTTAATTAGGGCATTACATATATTTGATATGTATGTTTAGTTATGAGAGTTATTTATTGGAAATTGACTTAGGAACTCATTCCACTTAAGTTTATTACTCAATTACACGATAACTGACTAAATAAATTTTACGTCTTATTTTAATACGATTAAATAAGATTTAATTTAGTGATTAATCGTTAATTCATTAAATTAGTTGAGGTTATGCACATATTTTGAGGTAGAGGTAAATAGTTAATTATCTTTACAAAGAGTTGTAAAATAAATTAACTGGGCATAGTAGGACCCATTATATATTGATATAATGGTAAAATATCACTTAAAAGTTAAGTATATATTTGAGTCATATGATTGTTATATGATCAAATTAACACTTAATTATACAACATAATTAAGCATATGATTAATAAGTATTTGTGGGACAAATATCAAAAATCAAAATGGTCCATAATGGACATATGTGCACCAATTGGTGCATCTGCAAAGGGCATGATTATTGTTCTATTTTATGTCCACAATTCACTTGGTGATTGGACATTACATGATAACTCTAATCATCATTACCATACTTACACTCTACATATTTGCATGAGAATAAATTATCAAAATTAGAGCCCACATGTGGCTTGTAGGTGCCGGCCTAGTTCCTTCAAAGAGGGCAAATGTTGTTCAATTTTGACTACTTCATTTTTGGTGTTTATTCTCATATCTCTCTAAAAACCTCTTCTCTCTAAACTCTCTAGATACACTAATATTCTCTATATATTACTAGTATAGTAATACAATAATATTAGTAGCATTTATCTTACTTATTATCTAGTTAATAATAAGCTAAGATTATTTGGGTTTAATCTTGGGTGCAACAAGAAAGAGACCTTCTACTTTGGAGGTTGTTTTATGGAGGATCATCGATTAATTTCATGCTCAAGAACAATAAGAAGGAGTTCTTATTGTGCCCATATTGAACCAAAAATTCCTAATGTAAGGATATTTTCGTCTTATCTTTTCTTTTATGCTTTTATATTTGCATGCATGATAACTAGATCCTAAATCATTAAGTTTATGTAATTTAATGAACTAATTATAGGAGTCTAATTAAAGGTCTAGGACTTTCAGCACATACACTTGTAAGGACAAGTGGGAGATTGTTGGAGCTAGTGTCCTCCACGTGACACCTCAAATGTGGCGGAAAGAAAAAAATAATTTTTAAATACATAACGAAGGGTTTCATAAAACAAAAAGGTCATTACAAAACGAAAATAATATTATACAATACGAATTATCAGACGGGAACTATCTCCCTGAAATTACTTGCTGACAGAAAAGTGTAATGATGATAACAATCTAGAGAACCGAATAAGGTCCAAGGACATACTTCGCCGCTCGCGCTAGCTCGTCAATGTAACCCATGTAGCACTTCACCACCTGTTCGACTCGCATTAAATATAAACACGGAAGCCACAGTCAGTGGGGAGTAACTCCGAGTCCTCCCAGCCACGAAATGTCGAGTTTAATGAAACATGAATAACATAAAAGCAATGTATATGGAACATACAAAACTTAAACATATATGATATGCTTTTCATGTTATGAAACAGATAACTAACAAATAACCTAGCAGGTGAAAGCTATCATGTGAAACCGATAATAAACTATAACTCGAGGTAGGGAAGCTGGTATGCTAGCTCAGAGGTTCCTCTCAGAAACATGGCCATGATACACTCAAACCCTAATCAACACGTAATCATGTGAATCAGTTAACAACCGGTAATCCAAACTCTATCAATCCTAGCCGGCTTGCATCTCACCCTCTAGAACTCATAGAATCATACAAACATGAAAGACCAATACGTCTACAAACAGGCATAAGTTCCTAGTACAGTTAATAGAAGACTTCTGTAACTCGAGGCTATACCACAAGGTAGGAAAACATCCTAGTCCTAGACTGATCAGACCTAGCGACAACAGCTATTCCGTTCCCCGTCCCATGACATAACCGTCTATGAGAAACTCTACTAGGCGACCCCCTAAGCAGAGATTGCTAGTACTTAAGCTGGCTCCATTCCCAAAATGAATCGGTAGCCATGCCCCGACTTGGATATAAACCCACCAAGCCGAGACACAAAAGCTATCAAGCAGTGAACTCCATATGCTCGTTAAAGATAGTACGGGCCTATCAATGTCATGGTCCAAGCTACTCATTTAGAATTAGAATGGTCAAGACGCCATATCTCATAATTCTCTATGGGTACTTAGTCAACACGACATCAACCATATAATAAAACAGTCACGGGAAAAACATCCTATCATGTGACTATTGCATATAAATCGTAATCAAATATCATATCGCCTCATATCTACTAAGGCTAAATCATTAATTAAATACAACCTTACCTGAAGACAAATCCCCGACCCGAGTCCCGCGACGGGTCATCAGTCAACCGGGGCTGACTAGATCTTAGTTTGACCAAACCCGTGTGGTCAAACCGGCTAGAAACAGAGTCTTAGCCCTCGAGGCTTGAACATAAGAATATCACATTCATTTCATGCTATTTCATTCTATTTCTAACATGTGAATATTAAATCATACGCAACCCCCGCTTGACTTAAAGGTTATCAAATTAAACTACGATCTCGTCTTATAATTTCTAACATGTGAGAAATAATAATTTTATGAAAAACCTTTTTAATTAAATATTTTACTTATTAATATTTCCCACTTGCTAAATATTACCAAACACGATAAAAATGACGATAACTCAAAAACCGTCACAAGTCCCAAAGTGGGACCCACGGGCTGAGTTGGGCCGGACCCCACATGGGCTTGGATGGGCCCCACGGCCTGTTTTGACAAAAATGGGTTGTTTTCATTTAAATTTCTAAAACCGTTTCTTAAAAATTCCCGCATGCTTTAACATATTTAAAACCCGTCAAAACAACAATTAAACAATCAAACATCGACACAACCCAAAGACCAAAACCCGGACCCACCATGGACCAGCCCAGACCGGTCTGAACCGGCCTGGACCGGCCTGGTTTGGACCGGTTTCCAGCCACCATTTCGGCCACCACCACTACAACAACACCCAATTGTTTCTAACATGTTATAATTAATCAACACCCATTTTAACAACCAATTTAACCATCCATCATACAACAATCATCATCATGAAGAAATCATAAAAATATAACAAGAACACCAACATATTTATAAATTCCTACAACATAATAAAATTAACAACCTATCATGTTACTTAACTAAAAATCATAAAATCATATAATATGAACAAAAACTAAAGATGAACCAAAAACTAAAGAAAACAAAAGCTATGTAACATATATCCGTCGAGTAACTCGGAATCGTTACCTTAGCTAGCTAACATCAAGTAGCGCACCAAAATAATAAGAACTAAGAAACTAAGAAACCGTCCTTCAGTCTTCTCCTAAGATATACGATCACCACAAACTCGTCTTCAAATCCTTCCCCTATAAGAATGATCAAGAAACATTATTGAACTTAAAATATGATTTTTTCCATAATAAGAAGTCTTGAAAACGCTTTTGACCGGAATTGCATATAACCGTACGTGAAGATGAGGAAGCGAAGAGGAAAGTCAGAAAATATAAAAGTACGGATGTATTTAATTAGAACGAAATTTTATGAAGGTTTTTGCTCAAGACGATGAAGACATTGAAGAACGAACGAAGAACCACGAAGACCGATTAAGAAAGCGTTTTTGATCTTATTTTGATATTTGTTGTAAAATGAAAAGTTGTTTGTGAGTAAAGTGGTGTGAGGAGTGTCGTGTAATATAGAGCAAACTAGTGAGTTGGGTTTTGAAATTGTGGTTATGGAATTGACCCGGTATAATAATTATATTACCGTAATTAATTAGATATTAAGTTAATTGAATTAAATATCAAGATATTATGTTATTATTATGAAAAGAAATAAAATATCAAGGCTAAGAGAGGAAGAAAAACCGTGTGGTATGGGTGATATCGGGTCAGTTTTGTAAACGATTTGCGTAATTTTCGTTAACTGATCGATAAAGTAAATAAATATCTAGATATTATTATTCGTTTAATCAAAAGAATTAAAATATCTAATGTGAGTGGAAAACGATGACCTGGGCGCGTGACTCATGCCAAAGTCGAGTTTCGGTTTCGTTTCGCGCTTTACGATGAGTCGGGAAAAGTTAAATGACGTTTGGGTTAAAAAACCAGTTAAACGGTATCCGTTAAATCCGAATAAATTCAATAATTATATTAAATTATGATAATCTTAATAAATCTAAATAACAATAAATCAAAAATATTATTTTTTTAAAAAATTTCGGGTCTTCATCTTATGAGACTCGGGAAAAGTCAACGGAAGTCAAGTTGACTGAAAGTCCGGAAAAGTCGAAGATGACGTAAGTCAAGAAAAGTTTAGGGACGACTTAAAAGTCAAGAAAAAGTCATTGACGACTTTAAAAAGTCAAGGAAAAGTCAAAGACGACTTAAAAGTCAAGAAAAGTCAAAGATGACTAAAAACGGTCTTTTCATGGAATCCCTCAAAAATTCCAAATACGAACGCGGAATTTCAAAATAAGACTCAGAACAAAAATTCCTATTTTAAAAACTTAAGTTCTACTGAAACGTGTTAGTAAATATTTTTACTAGAAAAATAGGGTACTTTTCGGGTTGTTACAATCACCCCTCCTTTTAAAAAGTTTCGTCCTCGAAACTTAGAAGAAGGAACGTAACATATATGTAGGTCTATTTCAAAACTGTTAAAAATATACTTGTACTATAAATATAGGATCTTATCAATTGAACGGAAGGTTCTCGTCGGCCGTTAAGAACATCGACGTCCCAAGTCAAAGACTTAAAATATACATTTTCGCATCAATAAATGAGAAAACTAGTTATCGAACGTCTCCAATAACAAGTCTCAACACTCCTTGACGGTAAAATACTTGAAATCATAAAACATTTCTAAAAGCTTTTAATTCAAAAATTTTATAGTAAAAGTAATAACACTACTATCTATACCTAAAACTTCTAACTAAAGCTTCTAATATCCTATCTATACGAGATGACAATTGATAGAAGGAACGAAATATTCGAAAGAAAAAATCGAATAGAAAGAAGAAAGAAAGAAGGAAAGAATAAAGAAAACAAGATGAACCCAATACTCCTCTTCCCTCTATGAAAATTCTAATGTCGATAGTAACTCGACAATACTAACTGTACAAGAAAACTAGTCCTCAAGGGAGTGCAATATATCCTCAACATTTCAATCATCGGATTCCTACCAAGATATTTCATAAGCATGCCACACCGAGTAGCAACTCCCAATTATTACAATTCAATAAAAATCTTCTAAGGTCCATCGAAACTATTATTGGAAATCACCATCAAAAATATTATAATTAAGGAAACAAAACCGCTAACAACCACAAAGTAAAGGACTTACTATGAAATCCTTTAATCCAATTTATTCCAAAAATTCATTACTTCAACTTATTTACAATGAATCCTCTCATCCTCCAAAGTTGAATCTCGAAACCTCAAAGCGATTAGTCACACATAACTCGATTCACTTCACGTTTGCCAAACATAGGGCAATGTGACCGTAATTAATTTATTTATCTCTTCCAAACTCTCAATACATCGGTTTTCGCTTATGTCCATATTCCTCAAGTTGTGTCATCAAATCAAAATTCCACAAAGTATTAATTCCCGTTAGGGTCCAACCTTTAACGACAACAAATTCTCAAGTAACATTAAAATCACTAAATTTTCTAACCACAACTACAACTATTATTAAGCTTATTTCGATCCTCAAAAGATATTGCAACTTCAAGTTTTCATAGTCTAAACCCACTAGGAGAATTTCATCTCAAGTTTATCCTCAAATCCTTATAATCATCTAAACATGAAACTAGTTTAATAAGATGGTTAAGTACCATATTCGAAACTTCTTATTTACTCCAAAATAGACATATCATAAGCATGGTCTTCAAACCAATGCTAAACTTCTAAGTCCAAAAGACTAAATTACTAATGAGTTAAGAAGTCATAGCCAACTCATTCGATCTTACACCATCGAATATCATGCACTATTTACACACAATTCAGGACAAGCATCTAGCATTAAAATCTTTAAACATATTTTATCACACCTTCCTCAAGGATACCAACTCTCACCACCATAGGGTGAAATTAGATCTATAACATTTTCCTCAAATCACAAGTTCATTCTAACAAACACTAATATTCCACAAAATTCAAAGTTCTTCCGACTAAGAATAATATACCGCATACCAATGGGGTGACATCCATACCAATGTTACAAGAGGAAGGTAAGAATACCAATGGTATAATATGGAGGAACTATTAAGAGAAATTTCCAAAATGTAAATCGGTTGGAAGAGAAAGAAGCCCCTAGATAGAAAGAAGAGGGCATAATATTATAAGGACGAGAGAATTCGCAGATGAAGAAAGAATTCACTTCAATTAGGCTTTATAAATCTTCAAATCTTCGGTAGAGGATACTCCTTCTAGGTAACACATATTCCACCATAAGGCGTAATATTGCTACTAGCAATTTGGCTAGCCACCCAAGCATAGCCTCCTTGGCAATTGTCTTCTTTATGAGGAGGGACCTGGTTGGCAGTAACAACGATCTCTTCTACACGAGGTCCAACCATCTTCATAAGAGACAAAACAAATTAAGTTACTCCTAACAATTAGCATAAACAAATAGACTACAACATAAATCCTAATCTACCCATCCTACCATTCTATCTCACAAGTTTATTATTTTATTAAGGTCAAGTTATTTATGCAAGGGTAAACAAACGTGCGTCGGGAGCAAAATAGCTCTGATACCAACTGTGACACCCTCAAATTTGCGGAAAGAAAAAAAATAATTTAAATACATAACAAAGGGTGTCATAAATAAAAAGGGTCAAACAAAAAGGAAACTAATATTTTACATAAGAATTATACAAGACGGGAGACATATCTCCCGTATAAATACGGAAATGAAAGAGTGTATAATAATATACAATCTAAGAACCGAATATAGTTCCAAGGTAATACTTCGCTCGCTAGCTCGTCAATGTACCCAATGTATGCATTCACCACCTGTTCGACCGCATTAAATATAAACACGGAAGCCACAGTCAGTGGGGAGTAACTCCGAGTTCTCCCAGCCACGAAATGTCAAGTTTAATAAAACATGAATAACATAAAAGCAATGTATATGGACAATACAAAACTTTAACATATATGATATGCTTTTCATGTTATGAAACAGAGAACTAACAAATAACCTAGCATGTGAAAGCTATCATGTGAAACCGATAATAAACTATAACTCGAGGTAGGGAAGCTGGTATGCTAGCTCAGAGGTTCCTCTCCGAAACATGGCCGTGATACACTCAAACCCTAATCAACACGTAATCATGTGAATCAGTTAACAACCGTTAATTTCCAAACTCTATCAATCCTAGCCGGCTTGCATCTCACCTTCTAGAACTCATAGAATCATACAAACATGAAAGACCAATACTTCTAGAAACAGGCATAAGTTCTTAGAACAGTCAATAGTCGACTTCTGTAACTCGAGGCTATACCACAAGGTAGGACAAACATCCTAGTCCTAGACTGATCAGACCTAGCGACAACAGCTATTCCATTCCCCGTCTCGTGACCAGAAGTACACAAGAAACTCTACTAGGCGACCCCCTAAGCAGAGATGGCTAGTACTTAAGCTGGCTCCATCCCCAAAGTGGATTAGGTAACCATGCCCTGACTTGGATATAAACCCACCAAGCCGAGACACAAAAGCTATTACCCATGAACTATATACTCGTTAAAGACAGTACGGACCTATCAATGTCATGGTCCAAGATACTCATTTAGAATTACCATGGCCGAACCAAACTAATATCTTAACTCAGAGGTTACCTTTAAAACATGGCCAAGATACGACTTAACATGCCATAAAATCGTAATTCTCTATGGGTACTTAGTCAACACGACACCAACCATATAATTAAACAGTCACAGGAAAACATCCTATCATGTGACTAATTGCATATCAATAAAATCATATATCATATCGCCTCATATCTATTAAGGCTAATTCATTAATTAAATACACCCATACATGAAGACAAATCCCCGACCCGAGTCCCGCGACGGGTCATCAGTCAAATCGGGGCTGACTAGATCTTAGTTTGTCCAAACCCGTTGGATCAAACCGGCTAGAAACAGAGTCTTTATCACATAGACATAGACATAAAAATCAACATATTCAAAACATGTTATTTCATTAAAACTTCTAACATGTGAAATATTTAACATTTCCGAAAACCCGATTGACTACAAGGATAGTAAATTAAACTATAAACTCATATTATAATTTCTAACATGTGAGAAATATTAATTTTATGCAAAACCTTTTTAATTAAATATTTTACTTATTAATATTTCCCGCTTGCTAAATATTACAAAACACGATAAAAATGACGATAACTCAAAAACCGTAACGAGTCCCAAGGTGGGACCCACGGGCTGAATTGGGCTGACCTGGACACGGGCCTGACTGGGCCCCACGGCCTGATTTGGCCAAAAATGGCTGTTTTGCCTAAAAATTCTAAACCCGCTTCCTAATATTTTCCCGCATGCTTAACATATTTAAAACCCGTCAAAACAACAATTAAACAATCAAACATCGACACAACCCAAAGACCAAGACCCGGACCCACCATGGACCAACCCAGACCGGGTCTGAACCGGCCTGGACCGGTCTGGTTGGTCCGGTTCACCTCCCCTCTACACGGTTCACCTCCCCTCTACACGGTTCCCAAACAACAACATCCATCAAAATATTTCCAACATGTTTTAAACATCAAACAACTATTTTAACCACCATCATACAAAAATCATGATTAAAAATAATTCATCCCAAAATCATCAAGAACACTTAACATATTAAAATTTCCTAAACAACATAAAAATCATAACTTATTAAAAATCATCAAAAATCATAAAACATCATAAAAATTCCATACAACATAAAAATCATCAAAAATCATAAAACAACATAATAATTACTACTTAACATATTACTAACTAAAATCCATAAATCATAAAAACATGAACCAAAAATAAAGATGAACCAAAATCCAATTAAATAAAACTAAAGGCTATATTACTAACTCAAATCCTAAATAACCATAACATGAACATAAACTAAAACCTATGTGACATTAATTCGTCGAGTAAAACGGAATTGTTACCTTAGCTAGCCAAAACAATTAGCACCAAAATAATAAGAAATATATATAATAAGAACCCGTCTCCTAATCTTCACCCAAAATATACGAGTCTCCAAACTCGTCTTCAAAATCTTCCCCTATACAAATATGACAAGAAAACATTATTAGCACATAAAACTAAATTCCTCATAATTAAAGTGTTGAAAATGATCTTGACGGAATTGAAATTAAACCATACGTGAAGATGGAGAGCGAAGAGGAGAGTCTAGAAATATAAAGTAGGAAGGATTTAATTAAGAAACGAAGATTTTATGAAGGTTTTGCTCAAGAACGATGAAGAACAAATGATGAACGATGAAGAACACGAAGAACGATTAAATAAAAGGATGTTTTGATCTTTATTTGATTTGTTGAAAGATGAAAAGTTGTTTGTGAGTAAAGTGGAGTGGAGTTGGCCGTGAGTTTATAGACCAATAAAGGTGTTGAGTTTTGAAATTGTTGTTCCGTAATTGACTCGCGTTTAATAATTATTTTACGGTAAACGATTAAATATAATTAAAGATAAAGTTAATTATAACAAATATCTAGATATTATGATTATTGTATCAAAAGTAATGAAAATATCAAGGCTATTAGAGGACTTTTGAGCCGTGTGGTATGGTGAGCATCGGATCTGTTTTTGCTCGATTTGCGTAATTTTCGTTAACTGATCGATAAAGTTGAAAATATCTAAGATATTCTTATTAGTTTAATCAAAAGAATTAAACTATCTCATGTGAGTGGAAAACGATGACATGGGCGCGTGACTCATGCAAAAGTCGAGTTTCGATTTTGTTGCGCGCATTACGATGCGTCGGGAATAGTTAAATGACGTTCGGTTAAAACCGTAAACGTTATTCTTTAAATTCCGAATAAATTCAAAATAATTATATTAAATTATGATAAATCTTAATAAATCTAAATAAAAATAAATCAAAAATATTATTTTTTTAATTAAAATTTCGGTCTTCAAACTTATGAGACGAGTCGGGAAAAAGTCAACGGAAGTCAAAGTTGACTGAAAAGTCGAGAAAAGTCGAAGATGACTTAAACGTCAAGAAAAGTTTAGGACGACTTAAAAGTCAAGAAAAAGTCAATGACGACTTTAAAAAGTCAAGGAAAAGTCAAAGACGACTTAAAAGTCAAGAAAAGTCAAAGATGACTAAAAACGGTCTTTTCATGGAATCCCTCAAAAATTCCAAATACGAACGCGGAATTTCAAAATAAGACTCGGAACAAAAATTCCTATTTTAAAAACTTAAGTTCTACTGAAAAGTGTAGTAAATATTTTTACTAGAAAAATTGGCATTTTTCGGGTGTGTAAGGGATCAATTGATCCCTTGAGGTCACACCGAAAGGACGATTCCCAAATCATAAAATTAATTAATTGTATAACTATACAGATAAATTAATCCCTAAGATTGAATAAGTTCAGTCTGTATATGAGAATTACATCTTATTATAATATGATTAAATGAGATACATGTCAGTAGTTAAATGTTATATGTCCAAAGTTGTATAATGTTTATGAAACATTAGAGATAAGAGTGATTGGTTAAATATAATTACAATAAGTTGTAGATTATATTAATTATGTATGAGATAAACCATTTTACATACATTTAATTATAGATTGTTACTTAAAATGTTAAGTATAATTTATTTGTTATAAGATTGTATTTAATTGTTAAATATAATTTTATAAGCAAGATTACATGTAATTTGTCACATGTCACACACATGACAAATGACAAAATGTGAAAGTTAAAATGGATCCCATTTTACCTCACCATAACCGGTTTTGGTGTGGTTGGGATTAGGGTGATTA
>JAIUZE010013361.1:0-14709 GCA_022085475.1 Heliosperma pusillum
ATTTGGGGTACATTGACGAGCTAGCGAGCGAAGTATTTACCTTGGACCTATATTCGGTTCTTAGATTGTATATTATTATACACTCTTTTTATTTCCGTATTTATACGGGAGATATGTCTCCCGTCTTGTATATTTCTTTGTATAATATTATTTCCGTTTTGTAATGAACCTTTTTATTTATGACACCTTTATCATATATTATCATCTTTGATGTATTTAAATTAATTTTTTTTCTTTCCGCAAATTTGAGGGTGTCACAAACGTCTCATGGCTTTGATCCTTCATGGATCGATGCAAATTAGAAAAACAAATGGCGCTAATTTTTCCGATTGGGATGCGCAACTCTGCTTGGCCGCAGAAGGTGAGGACAAGTTTCGTTACCTTACCGAAGCCTCTCCCGAAACACCTAATGAAAGGTCTACCGCCGCCGCAAGGCGAGCCTACGAGGCTTACCACAAAGAGTCCGCCGCGATCAAAATTGTTTTGATTTTTCTATGGAGGCCGATCTCCAAGGGAGTGCCATAAAGATGAGCACGGCCTATGAGATCTATGACAACCTTGTGACCATGTTTTCACAAGCTCCGAGGATCATTCAATATGAGACGGCTTCCACGTTTTTCGACATGAACCTAAAAGAGGGCCAAAAGGTTAGCCCTCATGTACTCAAATTGATTGAGCATGTCGAGACTCTCAAATTGCAAAGGGTTGACATTCCCGAACAACTCATTTTTGACCGTGTACTACACTCCTTGGGGAAAATCGAGGCATATGTGTAGTTTAGGATAAACTACAATATGCAAAACATGAAAACCACTCTCCATGAATTGCACAAGATGCCTGTGCAAGCTGAGAGAGACATGGGGCTAAATGTTAGCACCTTCAAGGATGTACTCCATATCAATAATAAGAGCAAGGGGAAGTTCAAAAGGGGTGGTAGTAAGGGACAGAAGCCCTCCACCTACAAAGGCAAGGAAAAAGCTATTGAGAAGAGGACAAATGCCATTATTGTAATGGCATAGGGCATTGGAAGAGGAATTGCTCTAAGTATCTTGGAGATCTTAAAACCGGAAAGATTGTTCCAGTAGGTAAATATTTATCCCTATCGTTTATGTTATGATCTCAACTTTGGTATATAGATACGAGTTGTGATTCTTACCCTATTTAATTGTAATTAGGGCATCCTAGCAAGGATAAAGGTAAGGACAAACAAGCCTAAGAAGGCTCTTCAAGGGAAGCTAAGGTAGCTACCCATGATTGAAGACCTATGGAAGCTTGGTCTCATTTTGAATTGTCTAAATTTTGGGATGTATTTTGAGACATTGTTTTTAGAACTTTTATAATTTCCTTGTTTAACATGGAAATTTGTTTAATTCCTTTTATTGACATTGGTTGTAATTGGATTTAGTGACTTGGTTTTCAACCCAAGTCACTCGGTTTGTTGAAACGTTTTGTTCTAAAAACTTGTCATTATACACTGTGACACCCTCAAATTTGCGGAAAGAAAAAAAATAATTTAAATACATAACGAAGGGTGTCATAAATAAAAGGGTTCATTACAAAAGAAATTTAATATTATACATAAGAATTATACAAGACGGGAGACATATCTCCCGTATAAATACGGAAATAAAAGAGTGTATAATAATATACAATCTAAGAACCGAATATAGGTCCAAGGTAAATACTTCGCTCGCTAGCTCGTCAATGTACCCAAAGTATGCATCACCACCTGTTCGACCGCATTAAATATAAACACGGAAGCCACAGTCAGTGGGGAGTAACTCCGAGTTCTCCCAGCCACGAAATGTCAAGTTTAATAAACATGAATAACATAAAAGCAATGTATATGGAAATACAAAACTTTAACATATATGATATGCTTTTCATGTTATGAAACAGATAACTAACAAATAACCTAGCATGTGAAAGCTATCATGTGAAACCGATAATAAACTATAACTCGAGGTAGGGAAGCTGGTATGCTAGCTCAGAGGTTCCTCTCAGAAACATGGCCGTGATACACTCAAACCCTAATCAACACGTAATCATGTGAATCAGTTAACAATCGTTAATCCAAACTCTATCAATCTTAGCCGGCTTGCATCTCACCTTCTAAAACTCATAGAATCATACAAACATGAAAGACCAATACTTCTACAAACAGGCATAAGTTCTTAGGACAGTCAATAGAAGACTTCTGTAACTCGAGTCTATACCACGATGTAGGATATACTTAAATATTTAGGCTCAGCGGTCACTCCGGTAACATGGCCCAAATACCAAGCACACATCTAGGCTCAGCGGTTACACTAATAACATGGCCCAGATCCAAAGCACATATCTTAGCTCAGAGGTTCCTCTCAGAAACATGTCCAAGATACGACTCAACCCTAAACCTAGACTGCGCAGACCCAGAGAAATGCGAAGATCCATCTCATCCAAGACCCATGATACAATCACATGAGTACACCCTAAGAAGATCCATCAAAGGGGTTGGCTAGTACTAAAGCTGACTCCATTTCCCAAAGTGGAAACCATGGCAGCCATGCCCCGACTTGAAGATCCATCAAGCCGGGAACACAAAAGCTATCAAGCGACAAACTCCGTATGCTCGTTAAAGATAGTACGGCCTATCAATGTCATGGTCCAAGATACTCATTTAGAATTAGAATGGTCAAGACGCCATATACTCATAATTCTCTATGGGTACTTAGTCAACCCGACACCAACCATATAATAAAACAGTCACGGGAAAAACATCCTATCATGTGACTAATTGCATATAAATCGTATTCAAATATCATATCGCCTCATATCTACTAAGGCTATTTCAATAATTAAATACAACCTTACCTGAAGACAAATCCCCGACCCGAGTCCCGCGACGGGTCATCAGTCAACCGGGGCTGACTAGATCTTAGTTTGACCAAACCCGTTTGGTCAAACCGGCTAGAAACAGAGTCTTAGCCCTCGAGGCGTGAACATAAGAATATCACATTCATTTCATGTTATTTCATTCTATTTCTAACATGTGAATTATTAAAATCATACGAAAACCCGTTTAACTTAACGGATATCAATTTAAACTACGATTTCGTCTTATAATTTCTAACCTGTGAGAAATAATAATTTTATGAAAAACCTTTTTAATTAAATATTTTACTTATTAACATTTCCCACTTGCTAAATATTACAAAACACGATAAAATGACGATAACTCAAAAACCGTCACAGTCCCAAAGTGGGACCCACGGGCTGACTTTTGGGCCGAACCCAACATGGGCCTGAATGGGCCCACGGGCCTGTTTGGGCTGTTTTGGCAGATTTTCCAATTTTTACTAAAACCGTTTCTTAATATTTCCCGCATGCTTTAACATAATTAAAACCCATCAAAACAACAACCAAACAATCAAACATCGACACAACCCAAAAACCAAAACCCGGACCCACCCTTGACCAACCCAGACCGGCCTGGACCGGGCCTGAACCGGCCTGGTTTGGGTCCGGGTTTCAGCCCTCCTCCACGGTTCAACCACATCAAACACCAAATTAATTTCTAACATGTTTTAATCATCAAACAACCATTTTAACAATCATCCATACAAAAATCATGATTATAACAAATCATAAAAAAAATGTCAAGAACACTAAACTTGTCATAAATTCATACAACATGATAAAAACCACTACTCATCATATTACTACTAAAAAGCCATAAATCATAATAACATGAACCAAAAACAAAAGATGAACCAAAATAAAAGAAACAAAAGCTATGTGACATTATTTCGTCGAGTAAATCGGAATTGTTACCTTAGCTAGCAAGATCAATTAGCACCAAAATAAGAAGTATAAACTAAGAAACCCTCCTACTAATCTTCACCCAAAATATACGAGTCTCCAAACTCGTCTTCCAAATCTTCCCCTATAAGAAATGACAAGAAAAACATTATTAGAACTTAAACTTAATTTTCCATAATTAAATGTTGAAAACGATTTTGACGGAATTGAAAATAAACCGTACTATAAGATGGAGAGCGAAGAGGAGATTCTAGAAATATAAGTTAGGACGGATTTAATTAAGAAATGAAGGTTTTATGATGATTTTGCTCAAGAACGACGAAGAACGGATGAAGAACACGAAGAACGCTCAAGAACGATTAAAGAAAGTGATGATTTGATCTTAATTTGATTTATTGTAAAATGAAAAGTTGTTAGTGAGTAAAGAGGGTTGGGTGAGCCGTGTACATATAGAAGGATTAGGGAGTCGGGTTTTGAAATTGTTGTTACGGAATTGACTCGCGTTTAATAATTATATTACGGTAATCGATTAAATATAATTCGATATTAAGTTAATTAAACTAAATATCTAGATATTATGATATTGTAATCAAAAGTAATGAAAATATCAAGCCTAAGAGAGGAGAAAGAGTGCCGTGTGGTTTTGTGCTAGACGGGTCTGTTTTGTAAACGATTTGCGTAATTTCCGTTGACGGATCGATAAAGTAACAAATATCTAAGATATTCTTATTAGTTTAATCGAAAAGAATTAAAATATCTCAATGTGAGTGGAAAACGATGACATGGGCGTGTGACTCATGCCAAAGTCGAGTTTCGATTTTGTTTCGGGATTTGCGATGACTCGGGAATAGTTAAATGACGTTCGGTTAAAACCGTAAAAGTTATTCTTTAAATTCCGAATAAATTCAAAATAATTATATTAAATTATGATAAATCTTAATAAATCTAAATAAAAATAAATCAAAAATATTATTTTTTTAAATAAAATTTCGGTCTTCATACTTATGAGACGAGTCGGGAAAAGTCAACGGAAGTCAAAGTTGACTGAAAAGTCGAGAAAAGTCGAAGATGACTTAAAAGTCAAGAAAAGTTTAGGACGACTTAAAAGTCAAGAAAAGTCAATGACGACTTTAAAAAGTCAAGAAAAGTCAAAGACGACTTAAAAGTCAAGAAAAGTCAAAGATGACTAAAAACGGGATTTTCATGAAATCTCTCAGAAATTCCAAATACGAACGCGGAATTTTAAAATACGACTCGAAACAATAAATTCTATTTTAAAAACTTAAGTCTGCTGAAAAGTGTTAGTAAATATTTTTACTAGAAAAATTGGGTACTTTTCGGGTTGTTACATGTACGTTTACGGACAGTTGGGGATGGTAATAGGCTATCGCACACCTAATCAAAGATAAATACCGTAGATACAACAAAGGAATGTAGTAATAGGGGTCGAACACAAGGAGACGGGAGTCGCTAGCAAGTTGTTATGGAGTGTTTTCTATCAAAGTCTGTTATCAATTGGTTTGGTTGGGTTTATGAAACAACAATAGTAATAAAGGAAGAGTCTAGGGATTTCGGGTCACACATGCAAATTATATAAATGCTCAAGTCAAACTAGGAAATTGATAATAACGATAATTGTTTAGGCTAAAGACACCCACCTCTCGATATTAGTGTCAACCATAGATCGGGTCCTAACGACCTCTCGCTTTGGCTAGGTCGTTCTACTAACACATGCTTAGTCTAATTCAATTATGTGCCTCCCGACTTATAGAAAGAATTACCGAATTTAATCAAGGATTGTGATAAATAATCAAAGACTAACAATACAACGCAAGCATGTGATAGAAACAACTATTTGATATCATAACATCTCATTT
The DNA here is from genome assembly GCA_022085475.1 of Heliosperma pusillum. Classification (NCBI taxonomy): domain Eukaryota; kingdom Viridiplantae; phylum Streptophyta; class Magnoliopsida; order Caryophyllales; family Caryophyllaceae; genus Heliosperma; species Heliosperma pusillum. The sequence goes on from JAIUZE010013361.1 coordinate 5,679, forward strand.
CAACAATTGCAAATATTATTTATGCATGGCTTCCCTAATTCCCTAGACAAAGTAACTAATCTTGCAGAATGGTAACTAATATAATAACAAATGATAAAGTAAACATGATAACTAACTAGTAATGGAAATGACAAAGGAAATAACAAAACTATACAAGAAATATAATTACCTCAACAAAGGAAATGAAACATGGAATTGAAGAATACAATGGAAATCAAATAACTTGCAAATGAACTTGTATTATAAATTGAAATAACAACTAATGACAACTAAACTATTCTAAACCTAATCTAATGACTAATGACATTATGTAAAAAGTATTTTTAGAGTGTAGAAATGTGTACAAGATGATGAGAAAGATATGAAAAAAGGATACTCTAAGTGTCGAGGTCTCTCTCCTTTATATAGGGAGAGGGACTTGAAACGTATGCATTCACAGGGGCCAAACCCCGATTGGGGAATGGAAACCCCGATCGGGGTTTCAGTAACCCGGCTATATTTGCTTAATTGCTCCATTTAATGCTTTAGGAATCCTAAGCTATGCCTTTAAGCACCTTAATTCTCCGGTTAATTGCATAGTTTTGGGATTCCTTGAGCATCCAAATGACTATCCTATGTTGAGTTGTGGACTCTTTTGCATTGGGCTTCATTTTTGGTTTCTCATTTGCATTTCAATCCATTTCACAAATCTTCATGCTTGGCTTGTCATTCTCCATTCTAGCCTTCCATGGTCCATTTTGCTTCCATTAGCTTGTTGAACTTTGGTGCTTGCTATTGTGTTAGGAAAAAGCCTCTAAATGCTTAGATTCCTACAAAATGTAACAAACACAAGCAATACACCTAGAACACGTAATTAGCTCACAAATATACTAAACAAAGTCTAATAATCAAATAAACCGAGCTAAACTAGGGAGTTAAACTATATATAAAATGCACTCATCAGATGGCGTCGTGAAAAGAGGCTTGTGGTCTTAGCGGTTGTTTTCCGTTGTTTCAGGCTTGGATATATGAGTACTTTCCCCATTTTTGACCCCATGTATGATACTATGTTGAGGGTAGACTAGTGGTGCAGACTTGGTCACGCGTTCCTAGGTTTAAGGGGAATGAAAAGATTCTAGAGGAGCACCTACATAGGTTGAACGGGCTTAGGGCGAAGCAAATCTAGTGGACCCCTTACGGTTATGGTGCACATCGCACTTGTAGTACATCGTTGTACTAGGGTTTGATTAGATTGATTGATGTAGTAAAGCCATACCAGCCTAACCGGTTTTTGCTGCAGTTTGGGTATTGTCAGACTATCCTGATGCCTCTGATTACCCCAGCTATTGAGCATCGTTTGGATTCACAGAAGTCGGGTTATATTGTTTATTATGGATATTTTACTGATGTGGAGTGGGGTCTCACCGAGGCCCGGATAATTCTGAGAGACCGTTCAAGACCGGATGTGATGTCGTTTGAGATGGTACCGCGTTATACGATTTGATACGAGAAATCTTCCCGTCGTACTAGATTTTTTACAGCGCCTCTTTTGTATGAGCCTGAGTTCTACCGAGCTGTTACACACATGTTCTCAGTTATCTATAGACAGCCTACTCACTAGGCGATGACAATTTGTGTAGACCAGTTGGTTACTGATTTGGCGGCTACTTCAGGATCGAGGAGGAGGATGATGATGATATTCATGACAGTCGTGTATTGTTATATTTTATTTTGTTTGGTTGTCTTTGTATGAATAATTATGGATTATTTTCTGTTTTTAATTAATATAAGTACTTTTATGTTTATTTTGTTTCATGATTATCCAATCCTAAGTCCCACCTCTATTTGTAGAGCTCACTATACCATCATTTTTTTACACAACATAATATCAATTCTACATTCTCTCTAAAATATCTCTTAACATTCTCTCTATTTCCCGTCGTGCCTATGAACGATGTTCAAGAGGTTAATTACGTACAAAGTTAAATTGATGAAATTGTTAACAAATTCCCTTTATTATTTGAGCGCTTGCTAGTTGTATTGAATAATAACATCATCTGGGATTTCCAGAGAAGTCATGTACCTAGTCTAATTTCACTAACACTAATAATAGACCCTGTCTATAAGTGAAATAACGCGCCTAAAGCTAGAACTTATATTACAAGAGGTAAAATTAATCCTTGTATTAACAACATCGTTATTTCAATTTTATAGTTTCATGTTTTTTTAATTTTAATTTTTCTTCTCTTCTCTTTAGGTTACATCATTCTTAAAAGGAATGAACTAAAAATTCTTGAGACGGAGGTGTTTGAGTTTTTCAAAAGATGTGAAACCATCATCCCTCACTTGATACTATATCATCTTATGGCGGGTGATGGTCAGATATTCACTGGCTCTTTTGAGGAAATTCTGATCTACCACATTTACCTCGGTTATCATTAGGAGGAGCTTTGGAACGTAAAGCATTCTTCACCTGAAGGTTATTCCACTGATTAGGAGTGGTGTGGTTATCATAATGATGGTCACTAGTCTACCCTACGTCTTAGCTTTATTTGTCTAGTAAGCTTCAGACTAGTCTAAGTCTTTAGTTGTCAACTTTATTTATTATGGATTGTCTTTATTTTCGCCGACCAACTTTATTTTTCTGCTTTCAAATATTCAGTTATCTTTATAGATAATAATGTCAGTAATAATTAATGTATGTCAGCTTTATTTATGTCAGCTTTTTTTAGTATTGGTTTTATTTAAGTGTTGTCAATGTCGGTTATATTTAAATAAAATTAAAATGAGAAAATAGAAGATTTAAAAAAAACATAAATCTTCATCAAATAAATAAGTACATCATTCAAGAACATGGATTAAATCATCAAACACTAAGTCTCATGTGTGACCCCCTCTTGTGCGATCCACTGTGGGTGTTGTTTCCATAAATGTATGCCATCGTAGTTTGTCTTGTACAAATCTGCATAGTGTGCAACATTATGTTCTCTACACCTATTCCAAGCAAAATTTATTGGAGGAATTGGAACATTTTCACGTGGTCCTCTAGAATGCAAGCGTATCCAATGATGGTTGTGATTTAAAATCAACAAAACACAGTATGCCACCGAACATTGATGAAAGCTTCTAAGGGGTAATATTGTATTACATTTCTATGCACTCGTTCCTCCAAGACTACTTTTAGTTATGACACAAATTGTCCAATTACATATTGTTGCAAACACATATAAATCATCTCCATGCATCCAATGTTCCTTCCACAACCTGTTTTGTCAGAGTATTTTATGTGCCTCAATGTGTTTTCAAACGTATGATAAGTGTTAATTTGTATGATTTTATCCCCTCATTTTTGCTCGATTTGATATGGTTTATCCACTTTAAGAAGTGATTTTAAGAGCTAATCTCTCCTTTGCAGTATTTCTCGTGCTTTAATGTCATTTGTAGGAATTGAGTCGTTTCTACTTCAAATCCCGTCATTTGAAGGAAATACGAGCAAGGAGAAGCTAAGAAGGACGATTACGTGAGGTTAAGATGGCATGCTATAAAGATCTAGAGGTTCCGAGTCAAAGGAAACAAGTTTCAAGTCATTCCGAGCTCATATGCACAAGTTGCGACGGTTTTGCTATTCGTCGACGAAAGTCGTCTCAAACCTCATGCTCCGACCCTTAACCCTTGGGGACATGATCAGGCCCAAATAGGGGAGAAAATGAGGCCCAAGAGGTGTTAGTTACGTCCCCGTTCGAATCTAAAGTCAATGGAGTCAAGGTAGATCAAGTCACGTACCAAGGGAAGATCAAACGAAAGTCAATTGACCAAGAGTGCAACTTCCCCGATCGGGGATCCATAAATCTGATCGGGTATGTCTGCTGATGAACGCATCTTCTCTTCATCTACCTCTCTTTAAAGCAAGGCTTAATGGCTTGTTTAATGGGCATGAATCCGGACACATTTAAGCAGCCTCTCAACCCTATAAATAGCCTAGCATCATACACAACAAAACATGTACAAAACAAATACTTCTCTCTTTAGTTTAGTTTTTTTCTTTCTCTCATCTTTCTTAGTTTTAGTTTAGTTTTAGTTTTCTCTAGTTTAGTTTAGTTCTAAGTTTTCTTCAATTGTATGGTTCTACTTGTAATTGGAACTCAAGTTTCCAGGTTTGCGTTTCCTATTCAAGTTCTTATTCCATTTCGATCTTTGCTCATCCTTTCCGGTAATCTTTATTCTCGTGTTTACATTATAGTTTCATTTTCTTTTAATATTTTCTTTATCATGTTTACCATTCTTAGTTTTATAATCTTAGTTGCCCTTTCATTGTTAATCATGCATACGTAGTCGTTTTTCTAGGGTGTAGAGTAGCCATGTTAGGTTAATTAAAAGATGAAAATTGGATAAAGAAATTGTGCCTTTAAAACGTTGTGTCTATGCATGTTTGGATTGTAACGATAGTTAACGACTTCTGGCCGGAAATCATCGACTAAAATGGAATTCTTTTCCAAGTAGAGATACGTGAATTGAATAGACAAAGCATGACATGGTAGATTAAGACCTAGTAAATCGCCTAAAAAGCCTGCTAGACCATCTGATCTATGATTGTAATGAACACATCATTCTTACGAACTCACAATGAATTATTTGCATGTTCTAAATCCAATTTCATCAATACGTTAATCTACATGTGTGGACCTACTTCCCTAGATTCTTTTCTTTATTGCATTGTTATCATTTTTATAGCATTTATTAATTAGTGACAAACATTCGCCAATCGTACAAGATAGAGTTCTAACCATAACTATTCACAAGTATCTCCCGTCTCCCCGAGATCGACCCCTTACTTCCCTAATTACATTAATTTGTTGTTAGCCTAGTTTGGGTTATTTATCTTTGATTAGGGTATGCGACAACCTTGTCAAATTTTGCCGCCGTTGCCGGGGAGCACAGTTTTGTTTATTTGTGATTAGTAGTGTTTTACCTTGTCTTTTTCTTTTTTTTTCTTTTCTTTTGTCTCGAGGAACACTTGTTCCTTGAGATTTTTCTCACCTTTTCCTTGTAGTGTAGTGACTCTTTTCAGGTAATAGGAATATTTTCTTTCAAAGGGATTGCTTTATTTTCTCTCAATGACTATCTATTTCCAAACTCCACAATGCGAGAATGAGCCTTTCCATGAATACCTCGACCGATTTTATAGCTATTATAGGCATATTATCTCTCTTGGGTATACCCTTGATAAGACCTATATGAGAAATGTTGTGCTTCATGGAATGCTCATTGAGTGTCGTAACCTGGCTATGCAATTGAGTGGTGGAAGTCTTTATCAGAAGAGAGGAGAGGAACTTTGGATTTTCTTAAACTTTATGGCATCCCAATCTTGGGAAGAAACGCACCAGCGGTTGAGAATCCAAGAGCAAATCAATGAAATCATGGCTCAAGTTCAAATGCTCAAAGGGCAAAACGAAGAACCCGCGTTCAAAAGAAGTAAGCCAATCAATTTTCCTTATGCTTTTTCAGCCCCCCCATGTGAGTCTAATTTCTCCTATGCTTTTTCATGCCCCCCATGTGAGTCTAATTCTCCCCAATCATATGAATTAATAGATGACGATGATGATGGTCCAACCTTTTCTATTGAAAGTCACTCTAGTGTCGTTCCATTTGACAATTTTGAGACCCCCATTATTGAAATTGACCATATGGTAGTCGAGACTTTAGACAAGGATGTTGTTAAGCCCATTTGTGACTCCAATGGAGAGTCGTCGATCGAGTCATCAGATTTCTTTGAAAATTCCTTCGCTAAGGATATTCCAGATTTATTTGAAAATGATACTGGGTTTTGTGAACCTAGCCTTGAAATTAAGTGGGATCAACCACCCATTTTTTATTCCCACTCCTTTGATTCACGCTACCCTCAATTAGAGTCCACTAATGATATTTTGGGAACTAATTGTTTGTTCCATGATCTTAAACATTTCACTCCATCTCTCACTGACGAGTGGAGCAGTTCAGTGGTCATCTATGAAATTTGTCATGCGCACAATGATAAGATATATCAATTCTTACCTTCAATATTTCATGTCTATATCTTGTCAATTGCTTACATATGTTTTTGTATAGCTCATGCGCAGGTATATGATCGACTTCTAAGGGCATTGACATGCTTTTTAAGGCACAAAGAATGATTTTCATTAATAAAGAGTCTAGCAAGACATTTAAAATAAAGCTTCGCGGGAGGCAACCCGTGTTTTATTATATTTTTGTTATGAAATAAATTATTTTTGTTGGACAATTTAATAATGTTAATTTTTAAATAATTCAATTGGTTTTGGTTCTAATAGCTTTGACAATAAGACAATAATTTTATCTAGTATTGTAGTAGCTTGTTCATCACAGGTACTTTGGTGCTTGGGTTGTACTTTGCCCCCATTTTCAAGCTAGCTTGGGGGAGCTGCTGCACGGTTGTATGTTTTCTTTTCTTTCTTTACCATTTTGTTGAGTCGTCCCCCATTCCTTTGTTGGTTATTTTGTCCTTCTTTGTGTTTTCTGCGCTTAAACCCGTTTCGCACATTGAGGACAATGTGTTATTCTAGCTTGGGGGAGGGATTTAGTTTGTGTCGTTGTTTATTTAGTCTAGTTATTTATTGAATTTGAAAAATCCAAAAAAATCAAAAAATTAAATTTTTTTAATAAAAGTTGTGTGTTTTGTCCACCCAATTGTGTTGTGCATAATGTCAATCCTCAATGCATTTCCCTTATTGTAGCTTTTTAGCCAATGTTTCACGCTTTTGACGGGATTTTGCATACATAGGGATGTCTTGTACACAGTGGGTGAGGGATTGATTTTAGACTTATTAGGCTTGATCTTGACTTTGGCAAATTACATATACGGTAAGGTAGAGCCTCCAGTGATCGGTACATCTATACCCGATCCCAATTAGGTGTGTGTAGTTTCTCCTTATGATTTGCGTCACATCAAAAACGCACAAGTATGGTTTTCATTCCATTTCTAGTGAGCATTACATTCATGATTTAAAAAGCATTTGAAGCCATTCACTTTGAATCCATTGCCTAATTTTAGCCCATTTTCACATTGTTTCACATTTCATTAGCTACATGTAAAAATATTGCCTAACTTGTTAAGTTAGTAGCTATACCGTTTGTGTTTGGGTGCTCATTTGGGATACTGTTCAAGTTATGTCAAAGTGATCTTGATTGGACGGAATTACTGATTGCCGTACCGAAGAAAAAGAAAAAAAATGAAAAAAAAAATGATGTTGAATATGAAAGAATGAAAAGAAAGAAAGAAGCATGTATTGAAAAGAAAAAAATGGTTTATGAAAGGAAGAAGAAGTTGGGAGTGTTATTTCCATGATCCGAAATTCAAAAAGTTGGGAAATTCACTCTTGTGTTGCCATGAGTATAAGCCAATTTGCTATTTTTGGCTTAGTTTTATTTTCTTAGGAATGGTTCTGAGTTTTGATTGAGCATCCTTGCATAATTGGTATGTTGCTAGCTTGACCTTACCTCCACATTACCATAATTCATTTGTCCACTTTGTTACCCACCTCCCACAGCCTTCTTCTTGCTTTTGACTTCTTTTCTATGCTTTTCATGATTGTTTTGACTTATTGTTTTGGAATGTTTACCATATTAGATTGCGGGCGCATTCTCATGAGTCGTAGATAGGAGAGTGCCACTCAAATATAAAATAATATTTCCTTGATTTATATAAAAATTTGAGTGTTGAGTGCACCGTGAGAGTCCATTGTCAAAAGATCATGCAAGAGCCGAAAATTCTATTTGATGTTCCTTATGCTGCGCTGTTATGTAAATCTCAACCATGTTTTGCATTTTCCCTATGCCCACTTTGTTTCAGGATGTATTTCATTGTGCTCTATAAGCTACTTGATGGGATTTGCATTTGGTTGGATTGATTGTTGCTCGTCGCCCTTGTCCTTGTCATGGTTGTTATTGTATGCTTGCTTGAGGACAAGCAAGGGTTTAGCTTGGGGGAATGTGATAAGTGTTAATTTGTATGATTTTATCCCCTCATTTTAGCTCGATTTGATATGGTTTATCCACTTTAAGAAGTGATTTTATGAGCTAATCTCTCCTTTGCAGTTTTTCTCGTGCTTTAATGTCATTTGTAGGAATTGAGTCGTTTCTACTTCAAATCCCGTCATTTGAAGGAAATATGAGCAAGGAGAAGCTAAGAAGGACAATTACGTGAGGTTAAGATAGCATGCTATAAAGATCTAGAGGTTCCGAGTCAAAGGGAACAAGTTTCAAGTCATTCCGAGCTCATATGCACAAGTTGCGACGGTTTTGCTATTCGTCGACGAAAGTGATCTCAAACATCATGCTCCGACCCTTAACCCTTGGGGACATGATCAAGCTCAAATAGGGGAGGAAATGAGGCCCAAGCAGTGTTTGTTACGTCCCCATTCGAATCTAAAGTCAATGGAGTCAAGGTAGATAAAGTCACGTACCAAAGGAGATGAAACGAAAGTCAATTGACCAAGAGTGGAACTTCCCCGATCGGATTACCACATCCCCAATCGGGTATGTTTGCTGTTGAGCTCTTCTTGGCTCTTCTTCTACCAAGCCTTAATGGAGTGCTTTATTAGGTTGTCTAGGGTATGAATTTGGACGAAACACAGCAGCCTCTCAACCCTATAAATAGCCTATGCATCACACACAATTTGAACAACAACTACATGTACAAAAACACTTCTCTCTTTAGATTAGTTTTTCTTCTTTCTCTCATCTTTCTTAGTTTAGTTTAGTTTTAGTTTTCTCTAGTTTAGTTTAGTTTAGTTTAGTTCTAAGTTTTCTTCAATTGTATGGTTCTACTTGTAATTGGAACTCAAGTTTCCGGGTTTGCATTTCCTATTCAAGTTCTTATTCCATTTCGATCTTTGCTCATCCTTTCCGGTAATCTTTATTCTCGTGTTTACATTATAGTTTCATTTTCTTTTAGTATTTCCTTTATCATGTTTACCATTCTTAGTTTTATAATCTTAGTTGCCTTTTCATTGTTAATCATGCATAAGTAGTCGTTTTT
>JAIUZE010013362.1:0-11605 GCA_022085475.1 Heliosperma pusillum
TCAATTCACTGAAGAGGCGAAAAACACAAGCTCAACCTCATAACATGCGGTACGCTACATGCAAATAACACCACCTCGCAAGTACACAACATTTGACGGCCGGGTCGAACAACGCATAGCGTTCAACTCCCAACAACGTCGTCGTATGCCCACTAACACATGCAATTAAGCAGTAGGATACATCTCCGTTCCGACATTCCAGCCTTACGAACGGAAAGGTAGCCAAGGGAATGAGAAGACAAAGCACAAGACAAAATCGTGCTCAAACCGTAACATAGGTAAAAACCGACTCAAAGTGGGAACATATCGAAAACCGTCACAAAACATGTGATACATGCGAAAGAGATATCATATATCCAAAACATGAATATTATAAGACATTACGTAAAATTATACGATAAACCGATCATGCGAACTATTCTAAATTACGAGTTTTAGAAAATAAAGGAAATGCATACAGCCGTGTTCCAGGCCGGGCAACAGACCGGCGGCCGGTAGGCCGGCTCAGAACACAGGGCAAAAATCCAAAAATCACAAAAACAGAGAAAGGTAGTCTAGGCCGGTCAGTAGACCGGCGGCCGGTGGGCCGGCACAGAATACAACACCAAAATCCTAACATCACTACAGATGTGTTCTAGGCCGGTCAAGAGGGAGGCGGCCGGTACCCCGGCTCAGAGCACAACACTAACAACACAAAAAATCACAAGTTTGGAAACTATCAAAACAAGGGTCAACTTCAAATGGTCATAACTAGAGTTCTAGATATGGGAATGCAGAAATTCCAAGTCGAGGTGATAGCTTATCCTCTTACGGTTCCAACGAGTGGTCACAAGCTCAAAACAAGCAAGTAACAAAGAAGTTATGATCATTCTACGAAAAAGGGTCGGTGCAGGAAATTCCCAGCCGGGCACTAGACCGGCTGCCGGTCCTTCGGCCAAGAACCCCATTCTACCCGAGAACAACCAACACCATTCCTATCATTTTCAATTCTCCTAATTCACTTCTAATAATTACCAATAATCAATATTCATCATCAACAATCATCAAATAACAACAATCATAAATCATAACATGATTCCTAAGCTTCTAATCATATTCCAAATACGATTTCTAACATATAAAGCATGCAAAACACGTAAATGATACCGAGTAACCCTTCACCGTTACCTTTACGCGTCTTCAAACGGTTACTAAGCTTTCCTAGTCTCCACCTACAAACAATTAGATAATAAAAGAGGAATATCATCCATCTTGAGAAAGACGGATAATTTAAAAAGCGAGAAAGACGGTAATTTTATTACCAATACGGATAGAGGAAGGTAAGAGGGGAAAGAATAAGACGAACTTACGTGAATTCCGTCAAGAAACGAAGGAGCTACGATGAATCAAAGATCGAAAAGCTATGGAGTTTGAGTTTTCTTAAAGAGGAAGGAAAGTTTGGTTGTGTTTGGTTGAATGAAAATTAGGTTAAGGGTAGAGTATAAGTAAGGGAAAAGTCAACCAAAAAGTCAAACTCGCCTTAAGACGGCTTTTTCATGGAATCTCGCAGAAATTCCAAATACGAACTCGGAAATTCAAAATTCGACTCGGAACTTAAAATTATAAATTATAACTTAAAATTACTGAAACGATTTCGTAAAATATTTCTACTAGAAAAATAGGGTACATTTCCGGGTGTTACAAAAAGGTCGGTACGAATCCGGAAGGAATATACCGCTACAAGGCCTAGACAATGATAGTAATTCTAATATTGGTATCTATGAGACTTTTAATGAGTTTTACATGTATTTCTCTTTCACTATATCAACTTGATTAGTTAGTTTACTTTATCGTTTTAGATAGTTTATTTTATTGTCATTTTATTTCTATTATTAGATAGTTTACTTTATCGTTATCTAGATAGTTTATTTTATCGTCTTTTTATTTCCGTTCCTAGATAGTTTATATTATTGTTATTCTCTAGTTTAATAGTTTAGTTAGTTAGACTTTCAATATTGTCATTTAAATACCGTCTTTAGATAGAATTTAGTTGTTGATATTCAGATCAGAGGGTTTCCCCGATCGGGTACGTGACAACCCGATCGGGTAAGTCTTCTGTTCTGGGTTTTTATTTTGCAATTTACATATTTGTTCTTTACATACCGTCATTTATATATTCGTCATTTTATTTTATGTTAATAGTCTAGGCAAACAACTCAAGTGACTCGAATCTAAATGAAAACCAATCCATAGCAATTCATAAATAACACGTACTCCCTGAGGATCGACACCCTACTTCCCTAATTACATTCCTTTTGTTGTTAGCTTAGTCTGGGTAAATTATTTTTGTTTCGGGACCGCGACAGAACCGATCAAATTTTGGCGCCGTTGCCGGGGAGCACGGTTTTGTTTATTTATGAATTGTTGGTTTTTATTTCTACCATTTTTAGGTGCAACCGTACCTAATTCATTTCTAACTTTCTCTTTTGTGTTTTTCTTGTAGGTTGATAAAATGGTGCTAACTAGAGAAGATCCAAGGTACCGGGTTTTTGAGCTCGCCAGTGGGACCCTTAGGGTCCATTTGACTTTGATTGCTCTCATCGAGGGTAACCAATTTAGAGGAAAACGAAACGAAAACCCGTCACACCATCTTCAAACCTTTTGTGAGCTTTGTCAAAACATTGTGAGGGAGGGAATCACCCAAAACAAAATTAGAGAAACACTTTTTCCTTTATCACTAAAGGGAGAAGCCAAATGGTGGTTCACCCATCGCTTAAAGGAAGCCACAAGACCTATGCAGTGGGAAGAGATTGTCGTCGCTTTTCACCGTAGGTTTAGAACCAATTTGTCAAACCTATCAACCAAATCACAAAATGAAAGAGGGGAAGGTTCACAACCCAATGGGGGAGAGCGAAATAAGAGTCGAGTGGAGACTTCAAATGAAGTTGACACTACAATTTCCTTAGCTTGTCCTAGTCAATCCAAAGAAACCACCCCAAAAAGTACTTTATATCGCCCCAAAGTTTTTCACCCATTTACCTCAATTACAACACCATGTGAACTTTGTGGTGGGATAGGGCATATACCTCAACGATGTGGGAACAAACTCACAACCTTAAACCCTTTCCACCCACGAGTTTATCAAGGCCAATCTACTCATATTCCACAATACTCATCTTATCAAAACGGTTTAGTAAATGCCAAGTTGAGAGAAGTATGTCAAGCCCAAGAATCCATGTGTTCTGCCTTAGGCTCACTTACTTCAACCATCTTGTCTCTTCAAAAAAGAGTAGATGAGTTGACCCTATCAAGTTCTAGCCAAACCTCCCAAGAGAGTGAAGAACCATTGGTAGTCACAATCGGTGATAACCCTTTCGAGAATCCTTTCGGGAAGGGTAAGAACTCTATCAAGGATGAAGAATAAGATTGCCATAGGTGTTGGCAAAAAGGTAAATGAGGAACTTCAAGGACGAATGCAGCTACTAGGAGCTAAAATCCCTTCATAAGGCTTAAGGGGGGATAGAACAACAAAGTCTAGCATGACTCAAAAATGCGCTTATCGGGAGGCAACCCGTCTTTTTCTTTTTTTTTTCTTTATGCATTTTCTCTTTTACTTATTAGACAATGATTTTTATTTTGGACTATTTTATTTGGACTCTTTATTTTTGGATTTTAGGTTGTAATAAGTTAGGAAAACTTTCTTCGTTTTACTTGTTATTATGCATATTTCGTCAATAGATTTTCGTACTAAGAATCGGAGGACCTATTGAGACAAGATGAAGCTATCCTTGGCACAAGTTGTCAAGATTACTAAGGTTAGTAAATATGTTCAAGGACATAGCCAAAAGGTAAGAGCAAGTGGCAAAGAAAATAGAAACAAAATCCGGACCAGCAGGTTTCCCCGATCGGATCCATGTCTACCCGATCGGGTAAATGGTCTGTTTCGTGTTTTACTCTATTTTCTTCTATAAAACCCATTTGCTACCCTTTTGCCTGCTACCTTATACCCGTATTCTTCAATCTCAAAGCTGAAATTTTCTCAAAACCTTCAATTCTTAGTCTATTCTTGCAAAATTTGATCCTATAGTTCATCAAGAGCAACTTCTAATCATCATCAAGTAAGTTATTTCTACTTTAGTTACTTCATTCTCTCTATATTTTTCAGAAATCCAACATAAACAAACACTAACTCCAATTTGGGGGTTCTTGATTTTGATTGCAAAACTTGTTTAAATTGGATTTCTCATGATTCTTACATGCTATATAGTGAATTCTAATGATTAATTAGGATGATTACATTGATTTGGATGTTCATTTGCTAATTAGGATGCTCATCTTTACTTTATGCTAAGAGCTTTTGTTTAAGTGGTAGTATGATGCTTGAATTCATGCCTTATACTATGCACTTATGATCTTATTATGATAAATTAGCATTAGTACCTTAGGTAGTAGCCAAACTCATGATTCAAGTATATGTTGCTCACCTAATTAACATATTGCTATGCTTATAACATCTATTTGTGCTTAAAAGATAGCATGACAATATTTTACTAATGTTACTATACTTGAATTTGTGCTTAAAGCTTAGTATTATAACACTTATGCTATCCACTTATGTTTACAAATGAAGTGTTTTTAATACTAGTTATTTGTAGAAAATGGCACCTACACTAAGGAAATCAATGAGGGCAAGAACCTCCACTCAAGGAGAGAGTAGTAGAGCACAAGAGGACGATATTGAAATGCTTCAAGCTAATGAACAACTCGAAAATCAAGGGAATGCTATGCATGATCCTAGTTTCCCGGATGTAGAGTTTAGCTCACATGAGCAATGGCAAAAATGGTGCGTACTTAAAAGGAAAGGTATGAGGGCTACAAAGTTCCTCAATGTTTCTTCTTTAAGGCATATGAAACTTCTTGAGCATGTTAAAGTGTTATTTAGGGGTCTAGGTATGCATGTTAGCATGAACTTTAGCTATGAGACCTACCCCCAGTTAACTCTTGAATTTTTGAGCTCATTCGAGTTGCATCGGTCTAGAAATAGAAACGTTATGCCTCAAGTTCGGTTTCGTTTGTTCAATGATGATTATAGTATGAACTTGGAGAACTTTGCTAGTTATTTTGGTCTCACCACTGAAAACACTGTTATCTCACCTCCCACACCAACATATACATCATCCCGCTATTAGAATCTGGCAAAGATTCATGGGATGGACCTTTTTGGGTCGTGCTGAACCTCATTTGGTGAGACGAGTAGAGTTAGAAATGTTAGGAGGATTTTTGAATGTGGATGGTGATGTACCATGGTCTGTTAGTATACCGTATCATTTTGCTGTTCAGTTGAGCAAAGCTGTTAATCCCAAGAACACAGCCATTGTCTATGGAGGTCTTATTACTCACCTAGCTATGAGAGTTTGTGGCTTTAACCAAGCCACCACCGACCTTCGGGCATTGACTACACCTCCCACCGAGATGGGAAATGGGTTAGATTATGCATACTTTGTTCAGCTCAACTGGTTTCGCGCTTCTCACCCCCATATGATTTGGAGGATTGCTGGCCGTGATTCGGTCAAGTTGACCGCCGAGGTAGAGGAAATTCCATTTCTTCGGCAGCGACCTCCACTTCAAGAGGGTGAGGCTATCTTACCTCGACCTACCTACTACCTTCCTGTTGGGGATATTACTCCCATTGACCCCCCTGTTCAGCTTAGATCCAGCCGCCCTGAGGTTGGATCATCCTCTCAATCGACCCATGCTGAGGGCGATGTAGCCGCCATGTTTGAAGCTTTAACATTGTCTGTCAATAGAATTCAGTCCGACCAACAGCTTGCTTTGCACCCCATATATGACCACTTTGCTAGGCAAGATGTGATTAGACCCGAGGGCCCCCACCCGTCTTTTTATACTTGGCCCGAGGGGAGGTATGGTGCTGCTTATGGTGCAGGTGTGCCGCGAACCGGACCTGATTATTGTGGAACCGACTATGGCGTCGAGAGGTTTGGAGGGTATGGAGGTGATTTTCCTGATCACCAGATGGAAGAGTATCAGACCTTTGGAGCCAGCAACCCAACCGGGATCTTTCCTTCTCATGGTAGTTATCATTCTGCAGATGATACCCACTATGCAGATGCTTCTGGATCCGCACCCGAGCCACCTCCTTCAAAGAGGAGAGGCCGTGGCTGGTGGCCTTTGTGATTTGATGATGAGCTCCCCTTATTCATACTAGCTTGGGGGAGGCTAGCCATTTTGTAAGAATTTTATTTCTTTTCTTTATTTTTCACATTTTTAGTTTTATTTTATCCTTTTCCCATTAGAATTTCATGTCGTTTTTCTATTCCATGTGCTATCAACCGTTTCACGGTTTGTTTCTGGTATAATTGCCTGCACATTGAGGACAATGTGAAGTTTTAGCTTGGGGGAGGATTTGCATTTAGGAATTGCATTTAGGATTGCATTTAGATTTTTAGTTTTCTTTTTAGTTTATTTTCTTTTAGTTTTCTTAATTTCTTTTTAGTTTTTATAAAAAAATAAAAAACACAAAAAAAGAAAAGATCATTTCCATCTTACATTTCTCATTTTATAGTTTTTATAAGCTGATGTTTCGTTTTATTATGAGGAATTGTGCATTCATGGGGTTTTCTTGTACACAGTAGGTAGGAAAATTGCATTTGGACTTAATTAAGTTTGATCTTGACTTTGGCAAGCTACTCATATTGTAAGGTAGAACCTCCAGTGGTCGGTACATCTGAACCCGATCCCAGTTTAGGAGTGAGTAGTTTCTCCTTATAGTCTGTGTTACATCAAAACGCATAAGTATGGTTTTTATTCCATTTTCTATAAGTATTACTATCATGATCTACATTTTGAAGCCATTCAATCTCTTGTTCACATTTCGCAAAAACACCCTTCTTTCTAGCTACATTATAACTTTGCCTACCCTTGTTGAGCTAGTAACCGACTATTTGTGTAAGGGTGTTCTGTGCTTTTGCGATGTTATGATAATGCCACCATTTGGTGTGAGCTGTCTCGGGATTACTGATTTCCGGGTTTTGATGTGAAAGAGAAAAAAAAAAAAAGAGAGCTTTGAAAAATGATGAGAAAAGAAAAATGAAAAAATGAAATTGAAAGCTCAAAAGAAAAAAAGGAAAAAAGAAAAAGAGGAAAAACGCTTCCATGAAATGAATGAAAAGAAAGAAAATTATGGGAAGTCGTATCTTGATTCTAATGTTTAATAAGCCAATATGCTGCTTTTGGCTTTGACTATTGTTGATGGGAATTGGTATGATTTGGATTGAGTATCCACTACACATTTGGTTATTACTAACTTGACTTTAAGCTCCACATGACCAAATTCAAAATTCATCGAATTAGAAGAGTTGCGCTTGTTGGACGAAATGGTAAAGGAATACTCGGAAACGCATCTACAAAAAATGCGTATCGGAATCCACAATGACGATGTCTCGAGGGTTAACTAAAGAAAAAGGAAAGAAGAGGGGAAATGGCAAGTACACACTGTGCACCACGTTTGTCCACTTTCTTACCCAAATTTCCCAAGCCTCTTCTTTACTTTACTAGTGCTTCTTACGTTATATTTTGATCATGATTAGTTTTACTTAATGATTTTGGATTGTCTACCATACTAGACTGCGGGCACATTCTTATAAGTTGTAGATAGGTGAGTGTCACTTCAAATTTGAACCAATATTTCCTATTTTACAAAAATTTGAGTGATTAGTGTACCGTGAGAGTCCATTGTCAAAAAGATCATGCAAGAGCTGAAAAGGTCCAAAGAATATTTTTCTATGCTGCGCCGTTATGTAAATCTCAACCACGATTCACATTTTTCTTTCGCCCTTGTTGCTGCGGGCTTATGATTCATCTACTTATTAAAAGCTTACTTTTTGAGATTTGTATGATAGATTGATCATTGTTAGCTACCCTTGTCCTAGTTATGATTGTTATATTTGCTTGAGGACAAGCAAGGGTTTAGCTTGGGGGAGTTTGATAAGAGATATTTTGTACTGATTTATCCCCCGTTTTAGCTCAATTTCCATACGATTTATGCACTTTGTTAAGTGATTAACGAGCTAATATTGTTATTCTAGTTGTTTTGCGTGTTTTGACTCGTTTTATAGGAAATGAAGCGGTTTTGCTATATTTTCCTACTTTATGGAGCAAAGACACTAGGATACGAGTTTTCAAGGAATTGATGATAGCCAGTTCACGATTTGATTACGATTCCGCTACATCTTTCCTCGAATGGACTCAATTTGGATTTTGGCTTTGAACTTTAAAAGAAAACTCAACCCAAGTCAAGAAAGATCAGCCCAAGCCCAATTCCGTAGTGCATTGACCAAAGACTAAGGCATAGGATTCCGTGCCTAAGATGAAAAGACGGAAAATTCCAATTACACAAAAACCCGATCGGATTGCTAATACCCGATCGGGTATTTCTGCAAGAAGACGTTACTTGGCTCTTCTTCAATCCGAGCTTAAATGGGTGGTTTAATGCTTTGACTAGGGTACGAATTTGCAAGAGGGATCAGCAGCCATGCATCCCTATAAAAGCCAATGATCATGCAATCATCCAAGCATCATCTTTTCATCCAATTATCTACTATCATCATATACATTTTCATATCATCTTTAGCATACTTTCTTACAAGTTTTTATAGTTTCCTTAGTATTTCTCTAGTGTTTACTTAGCTTTTGTTATTGGATATTTGTTCTTACTTTCATTCTTATATACTCTTATTCCAATTCGGTAATTCCCTAATCTTGATTTACTTATGCAATTTTAATCATTATGAATTATAATCTCACTAGTATCATTTTCATAATATTGTTGTTATTAGGAAATCAAACTAAAATTAATCTGGTTAAAACCAATGTTTTGTTTAGCATGTCACATTATAATTTACCTAATCATATAATCCTAAAAATTGTCATTAGAATCATTGTTAACATAATCACCATGATCACTTTAGTATTTAAATTCCATAGTCTAATTTCATACATCTTTTTCTTGCTAATTTACTTAATCACATAATCACATAAATTAGATTAATTCTAATATTGTAAAATTACCATTGTGTAAATAAAATAAATAGAGTTGTAATATTTGAAATGATTTACGAGTTAAATGAATTAAAAGAAGAGTAGTTACCAATTGAACCGTCTAAATTGTTTCTTCCTTGGTCGTGTCAAATTCTATAACTTTGTTTAGTGGCCATAAGCAGTTGTTTGTATTAGTCATTTCTATCTTTATAACGAGAGTTGGGATAGGAATTAGGACTACCAAGAGGGGTTTAGTGACTTAACCATGCTGAAAGGACGTTAGGACCCACTAAAAGGTCGGTACGAATCCGGAAGGAATATACCGCTACAAGGCCTAGACAATGATAGTAATTCTAATATTGGTATCTATGAGACTTTTAATGAGTTTTACATGTATTTCTCTTTCACTATATCAACTTGATTAGTTAGTTTACTTTATCGTTTTAGATAGTTTATTTTATTGTCATTTTATTTCTATTATTAGATAGATTACTTTATCGTTATCTAGATAGTTTATTTTATCGTCTTTTTATTTCCGTTCCTAGATAGTTTATATTATTGTTATTCTCTGGTTTAATAGTTTAGTTAGTTAGACTTTCAATATTGTCATTTAAATACCGTCTTTAGATAGAATTTAGTTGTTGATATTCAGATTAGAGGGTTTCCCCGATCGGGTACGTGATAACCCGATCGGGTAAGTCTTCTGTTCTGGGTTTTTATTTTGCAATTTACATATTTATTCTTTACATACCGTCATTTATATACTTGTCATTTTATTTTATGTTAATAGTCTAGGCAAACAACTCAAGTGACTCGAATCTAAATGAAAACCAATCCATAGCAATTCATAAATAACAAGTACTCCCTGAGGATCGACACCCTACTTCCCTAATTACATTCCTTTTGTTGTTAGCTTAATCTGGGTAAATTATTTTTGTTTCGGGACCGCGACAGAACCGATCACTAGTGCGTTTCATTTACCGTGAGAGAGGTCGTCATTGTATTGTTATGTGTGGATGGGTGATTACATGATTGATTATTCATGGTCATACCATGACTTGGCATGGTTTGTTTGTCGAGTCTCAATCTTATCAAACTTATACCGCTAACGGTGAGATGCAAGCCCTAGTGAGCGTATTCGGTTGCCTAAGAGTTTCTTCCCCGAGTCTTTGTATAACATGATGGATTCAGATTTGTATTACATATGCTCTTATTATTATATATCGAATTGCCTATCTATTCTTATCGTGTTTCACATGTATATCTATATATGCATGTTTCTACTTTTGTATTTCTTTTTATGTACGTTTAATGTGATATGGCTGGGAGAACCCGGAGTTACTCCCCACTGACTGTGGCGTTCATGTTTTTCATGGATGAACAGGTTGCTTGATTGGATGGCATTTTGCTTGGTATTTTTGGGTTCAGGTGTGAGCTAGCGGGCGTTGTCCCTGGAAGATTCACCTCTAGACGTTATTTTAGCTAGTTGCTAAACACTTTGACATTTATAACATTTTGAGAGACTTCGTCTCTTTGTTGTATTTCATACTTTAGTTTGTAATATTTGACACTCCTCGTATACTTCTACTTGCATGTATAAAAGTTTTAAAAACTTTATATTTCCGCTATATAATTCACTTGCTTGTATGTTTTTATTTTCCGCATTCGCGAGGGTTGTCACAGTTGGTATCAGAGCTTTTATCGCTCCCGACGCACACACGTGAACCCTAAACTTAAACTACTTGACCTTTGATCGTGCCTGTTGCAAGCCCGATACAAAGATAAATTACCCAGACTAGGCTAATAACAAATTAATGTAAATAGGGAAGTAGGGGTCGATCCTCAGGGAGATGGTGTTTCCTATGGATTGCGAATCGTCTCACAATTGAGTTTTATCTAATGATTTTCTGGGTTTTTGATTTTGTGATGTCTAAACTAACGAATGGCATAAAAACAAAATAAAAACACATTAAAATGAAAACGATAAAGCAAATGATAAATTAACAATAATGAGAAGCATCTAGGGAAATAGGTTCACACATGTAGATTGACATATTGATAAAATTGGATTTAGGATATGCAAATAATTCATTGAGCGTTCGTAAGAATGGTGTGTTCATACATCATAGATCGATGTCTAGCAGGCTTTTAGTGCGATTTACTAGGCTTAATCAACTATGGTCACGCTGTTTCTATTCACTTCCTGTATATCTACTAGAAAAGAAGTACACACTTGTGACAACCCTCGCGAATGCGGAAATATAAAACATACAAGCATGTGAATTATATAGCGGAAAATACGGTATTTTAAAAAAACCTTTATACATGCAAGATAGAAAAATACGAGGAGTGTCAAAATATTACAAACTAAATAAAAATACCACAAGAGACGTAGTCTCTCAAAGTGTTAGCAAAGAACAAGTGTTTTGCAAAACTAGCTAATATCGTCTAGAGGTGAAAACTTCCAGGAACAACGCCCGCTAGCTCACACCCGAACCCCAAAACATCATATCCAAAAAGGCATCCAAGCAAGCAACCTGTTCATTCATGAAAAACATGAACGCCACAG
>JAIUZE010013363.1:0-18642 GCA_022085475.1 Heliosperma pusillum
TGTGATATTTATAAGGAAAAAGTCAACAAAAGTCAAACTCGCCTTAAGACGGGATTCTCATGGAATCTCGCGGAAATTCCAAATACAAACTCGGAAATTCTAAATTCGACTCGGAAAATTAAATTTACGATTAAAACTAAAATTCGCTGAAAAGTGTCCGTAAAATATTTTTACTAGAAAAATAGGGTACATTTGCGGGTGTTACAATCACCCCACCTTTTAAAAAGTTTCGTCCTCGAAACTTGAGAGTAGAAAACAAAAGTATCAAGTTCAAAATTAATACAAAAACTTTTATAAGGGAAAAACATTTATGAAATGATGTTCTTCTCGAAAATGGTTTAAGGAAATTTTCATAAGTGCGAAACTTTATTTACGAATTACAAGAGTGCCCGTCGCGAACGAGAACTCAAATTATCCCAATCAAAGTCGAAATAGTAAAATCGAAAATCAAACAAGTGTTAGTAAGTGCAGGACTAGTCATCAGACGTCTCCAATAACAAGTCCATACATCCAACCAAACGCAAAATCCGGATATAAAAGCAAAAGAAATCCATTTTCTCCAAAAAGAGGGTACACAATCCATCTTTAGACTTCTTTGAAACGTTAAATTAGAAATATAGTATGGAAATTTGAAGGTTTTATTAAAAATACAATCAAATAACAGGACATTACACGTACATAGAGCGACTCGAACATCAAGTTCACAAATCACGATAACAAAATATATACAAAACACGCAAAAACAAAACAAATCATAATCTTACGGATAAGAAGATCAAGATAAAGTCAGCATGAAGATCTACAAGAATTCGACATCACTAACTCTACTAATAAACCAAATCCTCAAGAGAATGCAATTTACCCAATTTGCAACTCATCATTTCCAATCATCAGAAATCCTACAAAAATATTCCATAATCACGAAACTTCGAGTAACAAATCCCAATTATTCGAATCCAATTAGAATCTACTAAGATCCATCGCACGGTAGACCTCCACAACTAACAATCCACATGAAAGATTTATTACGCAACTCTAATCTTCTTATTTTCATCCAAACTCTTACTAGAACTAAACAACAAAATATTTATCTATGGAAACTGCTCGCTAACAACCACAAAGTAAAGGACTTACATGAAATCCTTTAATCCAATTTACTTCAAACTCATTATCCTAAATTTACAATGAACTGTCTCATCCTCGAAAATCAAAACACAATCCACGCAACCAAACATAATTATCTAAGATTCAACTAGCCTCATCCAAAGTCTCACGACAAGGGAAAATCCACAATACATTATCGGTTATAAAGATTCTTTAATACGCCATAACATCCTTAATTCGATCATTACTACGCTCGAAACCTCAAATATAAATAGTTACATTAGCAAACCATGGTTCCTTAAGAATAAAAGAGAATTACTAATTCCAAACCAGAAATGATCAATCACTTGGCAATCAGACAACCATTCAAATCATCTAATTCATCTAAAACTCAAAATGAATTGATTTTCATTTATGACAATACTCCTCAAACTTTGGGTACCAACTCAATTACCCTAAAGCAAAGTCTCTTTTAGAATCCACCAATTAGAGACATCTTATTCCCAAATGACAAATCAAGCAACCGTTATAATACCCAACAACAACGAACTATTATTATGATCAACTTAATTCTCAAAATGACACTACAATACCAAGCTCCAAATCTAAAACCACTAAGAGAGGATACATTATCACTATTAGGATTCATCCTAGAGCTTAAGTCCTATTTCCCATGATGAATTATAACATGAAATTTGCTCAATCCAAGGACACATATTCTAGCTAAAGAATCCCAAATTACATCACGCTTATTCTTTGAGCCTTACAAACGGAATATCCAATCCACTAGAGAAAAGATGAAGGAGCAACGAGATAAAAAAAACGATAAGGAATCTCAAGGAGAACACGGGAATAAAAAGGCACGAGATTACAAGAGAGGGGCGCTGAAAATAACGAGGTTAAGGAAGAGACAAAGCAGATAGTAGAGTTTTGAAGATATTCGAGTAAGAAATAAGATGCGAGCATGCGATTTCTTAACGATCAATCTTGACAAAACATTCAAGAATGGAAAGGAAAAAGGGATAATGGCACGAGAAAAAGGTTTAAGGTTTAATCCACAAAATTCCCTTTTCAAACTCAGGGCGATAGCAAAGCAAATCATCTCAATAACAAAGGTCTCTTACAAGGGACCCTCGTACCACAAATCATCGGAGTAAGGTACACCTAGTTTTTAACAACTCGATTACAACCCAATTCATCCATACTTTCATATAACACGATATCCCAATTTCGGAATTGCAACTCAAGCATAATAACACTCTCTCAACTCCATAATTTGACACATTCCCAAAGGTTTCAAAAACCGAAGAACCTATAAGGAATTCTCCATACTAATCTCTTTTCAACTCCTACGGCCACAAGGTAGAACACCGAACAAAACGTCATTATCAACATCATATAGCCTACGAGTTCATTATTAACAAAGTACAACCTCAAGTAATATGGTTCAACTTACCGAAACCTTACTACTTCAAACGAGTCTCAGATACCATAAGATAAGATCATATCTTTAAATCAAAGAACTATAGCCAAATGCTTTTTCCACCCAGCCTATACTCACAAACACTCAATAGAAAACCACAAGACGTCACTTAATCTCAAAAGCATTTCGCACCTCAAGATATCATTTAAAACGTCCTATTTACACCAATTAGACATATCATAAGAATGGTCTTCAAAACAATACTAAACTTCTAAGTCCAAAAGACTAATCTACTAATGAGTTAAGAAGTCATAACCAACTCATTCGACCTTACACCATCGAATATCATGAACTAATTACACACAAGTCATGGCAAGCATTTATACATTAAAATCATTAAACATACCTTACCACACTTTCCTCAAGGATACCAACTCTCACCACTATAGGGTGAAATTAGATCTATACCATTTTCCTCAAATCACAAATTCATTCTAACAAACACTAATATTCCACAAAGTCTAAAATTCTTCCGACCAAGTACAATATGCCACAAACAAAATGGTATGGCCTGGTGACCACAAAAGGTCACATAAGGAAGTTGATGGTACAAATTGATAAAGAGGGGGAAGGTAACAAGAGTAATTTCCAAGGGAAAAAGAAGTTAGATGATGAAGAAGCACTTAGATAGAAGGAAGAGAGCATGATACATTAACGACGAGAGAATTCATAGATGAGGAAGAAATACACTTCAATTAGGCTTGTCAATCTTCAAATCTTTGGTAGAGGATACATCTTCTAGGTAACACAATGATCCACCTTAAGACGGTAGATACAAACAAACATAACATCACTCAACACAATCAATAAACAAGTTAGAACCTAACAAACATCAAGTACACCAAAGACTACCACCTTAGGTCCTTAAGTCTACCCATCTCTCATTGATTATTTCAAGGTCAAGTAATTTAAGTTTAGGGTTCACGTGCGTGCGTCGGGAGCGATAAAGCTCTGATACCAACTGTGACAACCCTCGCGAATGCGGAAATATAAAACATACAAGCATGTGAATTATAAGAAGTTTTAAAATTTGATAAATGCAAGGTTAGAACATACGAGGAGAGTTTGTCAAAAACATTACAAATAAGTACGAATACAAAAAAGAGAGGAGTCTCTCAAAAATGTTAACCCAAAAGAAAAACAAGTGTTTAGTAAAACTAGCTAATCGTTCTAGAGGTGATGAAGAACTTCCAGGGACAACGCCAGTAGCTCACCACCCGAACCCAAAATAGCTAGCAAAAAAGCCAAATACATCCAAGCAACCTGTTCATCCATGAAAAACATGAACGCCACAGTCAGTGGGGAGTAACTCCGGGTTCTCCCAGCCATATCACATTAAACGTACATAGAAGGAAATACAAAAGTAGAGCAGGCATACATATAGATATACATGTGAGATACGATAAGGATAGATAGGCAATTCAATATATAATGATAAGAGCATATGAAGTACAAGATCGAATCCATCATGTTATACAAAGACTCGGGGAAGACACTCTTAGGCAACCGAATACGCTCACTAGGGCTTGCATCTCACCGTTAGCGGTATAAGTTTGATAAGATTGAGACTCGACAAACAAACCATGCCAAGTCATGCGATGACCACAATAAATTCATCATATTATCATCCATTCACAAACCAATACATTGACGGTGCCCAATCATGCAATGACCATGAATAATATCATGAAATCACGCATTCAAAGACGACGACACAAGACGACATCTCTCACGGTAAATGAAAACGCCTCAGAACCGTGTAAAGGCAAGTATGATTAAAAAGCATCACGAGATAACATTTCCCTGAAAGCATACACGATAAAGCATTTCGCGTATGTAGACTAATTTCCTCCTGGTAGCACGACAATAATAAATATCCGGTCCTAGTCTAAACCTGGCCAGGATCTCGGAATAAACGTGTTCCGATTCGACATGCGATAAAGCGTTTCGCATCCAAGACTCGGTCTTACAAAAATAAACGCCGAGTACCCCAAATTCGGTAGATCAATTCACGAAAGAGGCGGAAAAGAGCACAAGACTCATAACAAGCGGTACGCTACATGCAAATAACACCACCTCGCAAGTATACAACATTTGACGGCCTGGTCGAACAACGCATAGCGTTCAACTCCCAACAACGTCGTCATATGCCCACTAACCATGAATTTAAGCAGTAGGGATACATCCCCGTCCGACTTCCAGCCTTACGAACGTGGAGGGTAGCCACGGGAATGAAGAGTACAAAGCATCAAGACAAAATAGTGCTCAAACAGTATCATTTGTAAAAACCGACTCAAAGTGGGACATAGCAAAAACCGTCACAAAACATGTGATACAAGCGAATGAAATATCATATATCCAAAACATGAATATTATAAGTCACTACGTAAAATTATACGATAAACGAATCATGCGAACTATTATAAATTACGAGTTTTAGAGATTTTATGAGAAAAACACAGCCGTGTTCCAGGCCGGTCTGGAGGCCGGCGGCCGGTAGCCCGGCTCGGAGCACAACTACACATAAAAAGCAAGTTTGGAAACTAACTGAAACAAGGGTCCACTTCAAACGGTCATAACTAGAGTTCTAGATATGCAAATACAGAAATTCCAAGTCCAGGTGATAGCTTATCCTCGTACGGTTCCAACGATAGGTCACAAGCCCAAAACAAGCAAGTAACGAAGGAGATATGATCATTCTACGAAAAAGGGTCGGTGCAATGAGTTCCAGCCGGCCACTTGACCGGCAGCCGGTACTTCGGCCAGGAGCACCAGCTCACCTGAGAACTTCATCAAGCATTCAATCATTTTCAATTCTCATAATCTACTTCTATTAACTATCAACAATCAATATTCATCATCAACAATCATCAACCAACAACATTCATCATCAATAACATGAATCCTAAGCTTTCTAATCGTATTCTAAATACGAATTCTAACATAGAATAATGTATAACACGTAAATGATATCGAGTAACCCTTCACTGTTACCTTTTCGCGTCTTTAATCGATTTCTAAGCCTTCCTAGTCTCCACCTACATATAATTAGATAATAAAAGATGAATATCATTCACCTTGAGAAAGACGGATAATTTAAAAAGCGAGAAAGACGGTAATTTTATTACCAATACGGATAGAGCAAAATGAGAGGGGAAGAATAAGACGAACTTACGTGAATTTGAGCAAAGAACGAATGAGCTACGATGATTCTAAGAATGGAAAGATTATGGAGGCAAGGGTTTGATGGTTTCTTAGAGAAGAAGAAAAGTTGAATTGTGTTGGAATGAAAATAGGTTAAGTGGTAGTGTGATATGTATAAGGAAAAAATCAACAAAAGTCAAACTCGCCTTAAGACGGGATTCTCATGGAATCTCGCGGAAATTCCAAATACGAACTCGGAAATTCTAAATTCGACTCGGAAAATTAAATTTACGATTAAAACTAAAATTCGCTGAAAAGTGTTCGTAAAATATTTTTACTAGAAAAATAGGGTACATTTGCGGGTGGTACATGTCAAGTCTGTTCCACATCATGGTTTTGATAATTGGTTTTATGCAACCAATTTTATAATGGGTTATATGATGATCAGAGGACGTTGTTAGATTCTTCTGCTAATGGGAGATTCCAAAATAACACTACTGATGCCAATGCTTGGAAGTTAATTGATGAGATGGCTACTCACACTGCTGAGTATGGTAATCCTAGGGGTAATGTGAGGAGAGGAGGTTCGGATAATGCAGTTGCAGCTCAGTTGGAGGCATTAACTGCGAAAATTGCCGAGTTACAAACTTCAAAGTCCTTGGAAAATAAGCAAACGGTTCATGCCATGGTTCAACAAGAGCCAACATGTGAACGATGTGGTACTATGGGGCATAACGCAGTGGAATGTATGAGTACGGTCGAGCAAGTCCTTGCCTTTCAATCTTTTAAGCAAGGTACACCTTACTCCAATTTTTACAATGAAAGGACGAAAGAGCATCCCAATTTCTCTTACCGAAGTCAGAATGTTCTCAATCCTACCCCACCGCCACATCAATAACAAGGTTCTTCTTATGTGATTCCTCAGAATCACAATTCCCAAGGTAATTACAATCGTTCCAATCAAGGAGGCCAAAACTTTCAATAACCTCCACCTCCACCACCTCCAAGTAATGACATGGCGGAATTGAAAGCCATGTTGCAGCAAAGTCTTATGATACAACAAAAGCAAGATGCTCAGATCTCACAGTTGATAGCTCATAACAAGATGGTTGACACTCAAATTGCCCAATTGGCAATTCAAAATCCACATAAACAACCAGGTAATCTTCCTCCTCAAGGACACCCTCCACATGAACAAGCCAATGCTATCACTTTGAGGAGTGGAACCCATTACAAAGGCTCCGAAATGATAGGGGATGAAACCAATGAAAGCTTGGAAGTTGCTGATCAAAGTTTGAAAAACAGCGAAAAAAGGGCTGAAATTAAGGTTGCTCGATCGATCACCACCCCCTTGCTCGATCTAGCAACCCTTGAAAAATTTGAAAATTCTGCTCGAAAAGTTCCTGAAAGTTACTGTTCAGAAAAACTCGAACGAGCAACCCCTCTGCTCGATCGAGCAACCCCTAATCAGGATGAAAACACTTCTAATTCATCTTCCAAAGCCAAAGAAGCCGAGCCAATTACCATTGCACTTCTATTTCCGCACCGCCAACATAAATCCAAGCTTGATAAACAGTTTGGGAGGTTTATGGAGGTGGTCAAGAATTTGCATGTGAGTGTCCCTTTTACCGAGTTGATCACTCAAGTGCCGGCTTATGCAAAGTTTATGAAGGATATATTGACAAGGAAGCGGTCCTTTAATGAAGTGGAGACAGCTGCATTTACTGAGGAATGCAGTGTTGTGTTGCAATCCAGATCACCACCTAAGCTAAAGGATCCAGGGAGTTTTTCTATTCCTTGTAATATAGGTTGCTTAGCTATAGATAAAGCCCTTTGTGATTTAGGGGCTAGTGTTAGTGTTATGCCATTTTCTATATGCAAAAAGCTTAATATGGGTCGAATTACTGTTACAACCATGACCTTAAAAATGGCTGGCCTTTCTATTAAACATCCTTTGGGGATTTTAGAAGACGTACCGGTTAGAGTAGGGAAGTTTTTCATACCAGTTAACTTTGTTGTCTTAGATATGGCTGAGGACACCCAAATTCCTATCATCTTGGGACGACCATTCCTCCATACTGCGGAGGCCGTTATAGATGTTAAGAATGGGAGACTTACACTAACAGTGGGGGATGATACAATCACTTTTAATTTAGACAATGCCATGAAACACCCCATGTTAGAAGAGACATGTCATAGAGTTGATATTGTTGATTTATCTATTGATGATTGTCTTTCTTTATGTTTGAATAGGGATCCTCTGGAGATCGCCTTAATTTCCAGCATTGCTGAAGCTGGAAGCTCACGGACTGAAGAAGTAGTTGCAATGGAAAAACTGCTCACAGGAGAGGATTGCAAGGCACAGAAGGTTTATAGCTTAGGTAACTCCCCTAAGGTTACCGAGGTAAAGAAACCTGAACTTAAACCCCTCCCCTCTCGTCTTAAGTATGTTTTCCTTGATTCCCATGAGATGAATCCTGTAATTGTCAGTGCTAGCCTATCTGAAAGCCAACTTACTGATTTGTTGGTGATTTTAAAAAGACATAAAAAGGCTATAGGTTATAGCATTGATGATTTACATGGTATTAGTCCTGACTTCTGTATGCACCGTATCCACTTAGAAGAAGACCATAAACCTTGTAGGCAGGGTCAGCGTCGTTTGAACCCCACTATGCAAGAGGTAGTTAGAAAAGAGGTGCAGAAATTGTTAGATGCAGGGATTATTTATGCTATTTCGGATTCCAAGTGGGTTAGTCCTGTTCAGGTAGTCCCTAAGAAGGGAGGGACTACGGTCGTCACTAATGAGAAAAACGAGCTCATATCTACTAGACTAGTGACAGGGTGGAGGATGTGTATTGATTATAGGAGGCTAAATGTAGCCACTAGGAAAGACCACTTCCCTCTTCCCTACATTGACCAAATGTTAGAGCGTCTAGCGTGTCATAAGTATTTTTGTTATCTAGACGGCTACTCGGGGTTCTTTCAAATCCCCATTCATCCTGACGATCAGGAAAAGACTACCTTCACATGCCCTTATGGTGTCTTTGCTTACCGAAGAATGCCTTTTGGGTTATGTAATGCCCCTGCCACCTTTCAACGTTGTATGATGGCTATATTTTCTGATTATATCGAGTCTATTAGGGAGGTCTTTAAGGATGACTTCAGTGTTTATGGGACCGATTTTGATAGTTGTTTAGCTAATCTGACTAAGGTCTTGCAACGTTGTGAGAAGAGTAATCTTGTGTTAAACTGGGAGAAGTGCCACTTCATGGTAACTGAAGGGGTGGTTCTTGGTCATTTGGTGTCTGGACGAGGCATCCAAGTGGATAAAGCTAAAGTGGAAGTGGTTGAGCAATTACCGTACCCGGTGAATGTTAAAAGTGTTAGAAGTTTCCTTGGTCATGCGGGGTTCTATCGCCGCTTTATTAAGGATTTTTCAAAGATTGTTCAACCAATGAATAAGCTTCTCCATAAGGATGCCCCGTTTGTGTTTACTGATGAGTGTGTTAAGTCTTTTGACAGGATTAAATAAGCTCTAATCTCAGCTCCTATTATCCAGTCTCCTGATTGGACATTGTCATTTGAGATAATGTGTGATGCCAGTGACTATGCAGTTGGGGCTGTGTTGGGGCAAAGGAAGCCTAAGGTGCTACATGCAATTTAATATGTCAGTAAGACTTTGGATGATGCTTAAGTTAACTATGCTACCACTGAAAAAGGAGTTACTTGCAGTTGTCTTTGCTTTGGATAAATTTAGAGCCTATCTTGTGGGTTCTAAGGTGATAGTCTATACTGACCATGCAGCACTAAAATACTTGTTGGCTAAGAAGGAAGCCAAACCTCAGCTTATTCGTTGGATCTTGTTGCTACAAGAATTTGATTTGGAGATCCGGGATAAGTCAGGTGCTGAGAATGTGGTTGCTGACCATTTGTCTTGTCTGAGGTTTGAAGAGGGAGATTCCATCCCCATTGATGATTCGTTTGCTGATGATCATCTTCTTGCCATTACCATGGAGACTCCATGGTTTGCCGATTATGCTAACTTCTTTGTTGGGGGAATTATGCCCCCAGATCAATCCTATCAGCAAAAGAAGAGGTTTCAACATGATGTCAAGAGGTATTTTTGGGATGATCCTTATCTATTCCGGGAATGTGCCGACGGCATTTATCGACGATGTATTCCAGAGGGTGAGGTACATGCCATCCTTTCGCATTGTCACTCTTCTTCATATGGCGGTCATCATGGTCCCTCAAGGACATTTGCTAAAGTTATGCAGTCGGGTTTTTATTAGCCGACTATTCTCAAGGATGCTACTACTTTTTTCCGTTCTTGTGACGCGTGTCAAAGGACGGGTAATATTTAGCCAAGGCATGAGATGCCTCAAACGGGTATTTTGGAAGTTGAGATATTCGATGTTTGGGGTATTGACTACCAAGGGCCATTCCCATCTTCCCATGGTAACCAATATATTCTAGTAGCAGTAGATTATGTCTCCAAATGGGTGGAAGCCATTGCCACTCCTACTTGTGATGCCAAAGCAGTGATTAAACTGTTTCAGAAGATCATTTTCCCACGATTTGGGGTTCCTCGTGCTCTCATTAGCGATGGAGGAAAGC
This sequence comes from Heliosperma pusillum, assembly GCA_022085475.1. Classification (NCBI taxonomy): domain Eukaryota; kingdom Viridiplantae; phylum Streptophyta; class Magnoliopsida; order Caryophyllales; family Caryophyllaceae; genus Heliosperma; species Heliosperma pusillum. The sequence goes on from JAIUZE010013363.1 coordinate 10,349, forward strand.
ATTTCAATGAACGTCATCTTAACTCTTTATTGAAAAAATATGGCGTTACACAACGTCGGGGGTTAAGTTATCATCCGCAGACAAGTGGTCAGGTAGAGGTTTCTAATAGGGAGATTAAATCTATCCTTGAGAAAGTCGTGATTAAATCTAGGAAGGATTGGAGTCGTAAGCTCGATGACACTTTATGGGCTTACCGAACTGCTTTTAAGACTCCAATTGGTGCTTCTCCATACCGGTTAGTCTATGGCAAGGCGTGCCATTTACCGGTGGAACTTGAGCATAGGGCTATGTGGGCCATAAAGGAACTTAATATGGATCCCTCACTGGCGGGTGAGAAACGACTTATGCAATTGAACGAGCTTGATGAGTTTCGATTGCATGCCTATGATAGTGCTCGGGTTTACAAGGAGAAGACAAAGAAATGGCATGACAAGCATATCCTGCAGCGGGAATTTAAAATTGGTGATAAAGTATTATTATTTAACTCCCGTTTGCGTTTGTTTCCAGGTAAACTTAAGTCCAGATGGTCGGGACCGTTCACAGTCACCGAGGTGAACAAGTTTGGGTCGAATTCACTACAAACCGACAAGGGTGAGATTTTCAAAGTCAATGGTCAACGCTTGAAGATCTATTACGATGGAGCATTTATAGGAGTGATAGAGGTCGTCGACCTTTTCACTCTTGATAAATCACCATGACTTTGAGGTAACACGGTCGTGCGGGACCGATATAAACCAGCGCTAACCGGGAGGCAACCCGGCATTTACTTGTAGTTCCTTTGTAAATTTTATTTCGATTAGCTTAGTTCTTAATGTTATAGTTTAATTAGATTTAGTTTGGATAGTTAATATAGTTGTGCTTTATTGAGTGCGGTGAGGGAGCGATCTAACAATTTTATTGAGTATTTGCAGCTAATACAAAAATTGGAAGTCGCTTTAATAATGAAGAAACGAAAAGAAAGAAAGGAGAAAAGAGGAGAAAAATGAGAAAAAACTGAAATCATAGGTTGCTCGATCGAGCATAGTGACTTGCTCGATCGAGTTTTTCATGTGCACCACACATCCAGCCACTTGAGCGAACTCAAAAAAAATATTTTTTAGGTTGCTCGATCGAGCAGACCTGACCTGCTCGATAGAGTCGGTCCGACCGGTCCCGAGTCCCTAAATACAGGTTTTCCCCAATTTTCCTTCATATTTCTTCTAATTTTGTCACTCTTTCCCCTTCTCCCTCACCCTTATTCTCTCATAAACCTCATTCCATCCACTTCTAATCATCAATTCATCATCAAGCTAGCATCAACAATCATTATTTTACTTGTTTTAAGTTCAATTTGTGAAGAAATTGGTGTTCTTGCTCCCTTCTTTTGCCCAAATCGTGAATCTAGGGCTTGCTTCTTATTTCTTCAATTTTGTGCCTCTAATTCATTGTTGTTGTTTCCTAGCTTTGTTATATAATTAATCACTCTTGCATTGCTAATTGCTCCGTCTTTCTTGCGTTTTAGACTCAAATTTGAATTTTTTCGAGTTAGGGTTTGCTAATCCGTCTTTTTGAGCATATAGTTGTGTTTGTGTGTTTTATTTACTTCAATTAGCCATGTCTAGACAAGTAGGACCTAGCAAGCTTCGTAGAGAACCCCGTCTTGTTCGACAACCCGAAGTAGAAGCGATTCCGAGTAACCCCACTTACCCTTGGATCATTTTTAGCACGCAAGAGCAACATGACCGTTTTGCCATGCTTATGGGTCGTCCTATGGACCCTACCCATTGTGTGTGCCCCTCCGTTCTCCGTTCCCTCGGTTTTGATAATGCCATGTTTGATATGTTTGACCGAATTGGGTTCGGTGGGCTATATTCCCTTAACGAGCTTTCATATCGACCTTTGACACTAGAATTTTTCAGTTCCTATGATTGGGACGAGACCAATAAACGTGTGTCTTTTAGGTTGCTTAATTGAGATTTTGTGTTGTTGTATGCTGAATTGGCTAACCATCTGGGTCTTTCTCTTGGTGACGATGATGCTTTTGTTGCTATTCCTTCCGGCTTTCAAGCCGTTGATTATTTTACTCTATTTACTGGTCTTCCTGATGCACGTGTTAATGCTATGGCGGTAAATGATGTCCAACATCCTTGTCTGAGGTTGTTTTTGCGTTTCTTTAGCCTTATTTTGTTTGCTAGGAAGGACCTCAGTAAGTTAAATTCTCATGAGGTTTTGTTACTTGCTTCTACCCTCAACCCCAAGCATGAGAATGATTTTTATTTCCACCTGGTCGGTTTGGTGTGCTATGCTTTCTGGAGAGTTAATTCCCCCACCCAACATTCTTTAGATTGTGGTGCCTTTGTCACTAGGTTGGCTAGGCGATTGCAGGGTTTAGGGGACACCGTAGATACAAACCAATGACCCCAATTTTATACCCCTAGAGTAGACGAGGAGTACCTACGCCACACACTTTGGTGGATTAATGCGTTAGGAAACGCTAGATTTCAGTGGCGAGTACGAGGGTCCCAGTGGATTGCTCTTCCCGATAGGGATAACCATCTACCTTCTACAGAGCGGTTACCCACTCATGATCCTGAGACTAGACCTACTCCTCCCCCTCGTGCTTATGTGGTTCCACCTGAGATTGTTTTTACTTTGGCCGAGAACCGTCGACCTCGTCGGCGGATCACCCTATCTACTACTGCTCAGACTACCACCACCCCGGCTCCAACTTTGCACCCACCCCAGCTCCATACCCTTACCCTTCACCTGCTTACACCTATGATCCAGCTTTGGAGAGGGAGATTAGGATTCACCAAGGAATTAACAATGATTTGGTGATGAGGGAACTTTGGGAGAACCTTATGCGGACCGATCTTAATGCCACTGCTGGTTGGACTCCGCCGAGCTACTACCGAGGTCCGGGTGACGAGACTGATGTGTTCCACAATTATGGGGTGACTCCTCAGCAGTTTTCCCAGGAGTTTAGTCACGATTATGGTTGCCTAGGTCGTTCTTGGTATACTCCTATCCGACCGGATGCTCCAGTTGGTGGGTTTGGTGAGCCATTTCGGGCTTCTTCTTCTGGTGCTGCTCAGTGGGGTGATGGTGATGATGATGATGATGATCAGGCGCAGTAGTGGCAGCTGGTCACTACACCCCCATTTTGCAGCTGGTTTGGGGGAAGTTATGTCTATAAGCTGGTATTATCTATCCTTGTACTTTCTTTTATTGTATTTTCTTTTAGTTATTTCCCATTCCCTTTTGTTAGTTGTGTCCTTTAGGTTGCTGATGTTGGTTGTTGTGTGATTGTTGTGTTGTTAGCGTCACAATGAGGACACTGTGACATTTAGGTTTGGGGGAGATTCTTTATTTATGTTGTGTGTTTATTTCCGTTGTGTGTTTATTTTAAAGAGAAAAAAAATCCATAAAAATTGAAAAATTTACAAAATCCATAAACATGTTTTATATTTTATTAGGTCGAGTCTTGGTGAATTGAATAACATTGATGATAATTTGCATTGTTTTTGCATTTGAATCTCAAATAAGTTGTCCATGTACATTGTTTTGACTTACTAATTTTTGATAACAAAGCTCATAGTACGAGTCTTGACCGTTTTTGACTTAACTTATGCTAATTAAATTTGGCAATTTTTGTTGGTAAACCACTTACAATTCTGAGGTCTATAGAGCTTCCTAGGCCAGGAACATCAATAAACTTGTCTCATTGTCTTTAGGCTTGAGTGTGGTACTCCTTGTGGAATATGTAACATCAAATTGCATAAGTGTGACATTCGTTTCCTGATACTATACGCGTTCGTTTGATAAGTGCATGATGAAAGGTGGTTCTTTTTGTTCAAATAAGCCTCACATAACCAAAAAGACTTGATTTTATACCCTTATTATTGAGTTCTCTATGTTTAGCCTATTTGAGCCCTTGTAGCCTGTTTCATAACCTATCTAATAGCTACATTCCTAGAATTTGCCTACCTTATCGGGACAGTCGCAGTTGCATGTTTTTCTTATCTACGTGTCTACGACGGTTGGGTCGGGATTTCAAAAAGAATATCAAATGGGTGTAGCAAGTATGTTGGCAATTGTGTCATTTAATCCCTTTGTTGAGAAAAGTTGTGAAGCAAAAGATCTGGAAAAAAAATGAAAAAAAAAAAAGAAAAATGAATGAAAAAAAAAATTTGAAAAGAAAAGAAGAAAAAGAAAAGAAGAGAAGAAAGAAAAAAAAATATGTTGCTTCATTGAATTATTCAAGGGATATTGAAAGGGATTATACTAGAGTCTAATGCATATTTAGAGAGCAATATCGATATCTCTCTTGTGTTATCAAAAGTTTAAAATGATTTCTCTAGTCGGTGTTGGTTTGTGCTAGTCTTGTAGATTTGTTTTGGTAAGTGTCGCTGCGACTACCGGTCTTAGCCCCACATTCCCATACGTGCCTTGGCACAATCCACTTCTATACCTTCACCTATTAGCCTCCCTTTTTTTCCTGATTCATGTACTTTATAGCGAATGCGTATTTGTTGGGGAAATTACTATCACATTAGAATGCATGCATGTTTCATAAGTTGAGTGAGTGTTTCTATTTCTTTCTATCATCACAAAACTCACCTTTACACAAACTTATGAGTGTTTGAGTGAATCCGCGAGAATCCGACAAATTGAGCCTTGCAAGATTGAAAGGTATTTGGTTTTTGTCTATACTACGGTATCATGTAAAATCTTGGAATATGAGCTGCGTTTTCTACTTTCCCGCGCCTTTGAATTTGTTTTATTGGTACAAATTGGTCATTACTTTGTTATAGATATGGATAGCTTGGGATTTGTATGTGTATTAACATTAGCTTTGAGTTTTTCATTCACCATTTGTATGTTTGTCCTTGTATAATGTTGAGTGCTTTGCTTAGGGGCAAGCAAAGGATTGGTTTGGGGGAGTTTGATGATCATTATTTATATACATATTTTATGCCTCCCTTAGACGCATTTAACTCGATTTACCGTCTTTGCTTACTTGTTTCTATGCTATTTTAGCTAGAATGTCGATTCTGCCGCTTTTGTTATGTTTTAATGCAGATTGGATGCATTTGGAGCTTTTTGAGTAGATATGAAGCATGGAGGAGTTGGATCGTAGAAGGTTAGGCACGGGAATCGAGAATGAAAGAGAAGAAATGAAGAAAAATCGAAGAAACGAGGCTTTTGAAGGGTTGCTCGATCGAGCAGGCTAGCCTTGCTCGGTCGAGTCGCACTGTTCTCTTGCTCGATCGAGCAGAATCACTTTGCTCGATCGAGCAACCAATATTTCGGCGGCTTTTACTATTTTCCTAAACTTTAACCTAATTAATTAGATCTTTTGTATTATAAAAAGAAAGCTCGTCTTTTATAATTAGACATGCCTTCTTATGCTTTTTAATGCTTTTCATGCTTTAATATTAGAAAACCTAATTTAGTTTGCTTGCCTCTGGATTTTATTCATCAAAGACGATTGTCTTTAGCTCAACTTGTAATCGGTATTCTTCAATCTTTCTTCGTTATTCAATTTAATTGTCTTCTTGTTCTTTAATTATTCTTTGTTCATCCTTTCATTGTTGTTAATCATGTTTATCTTTAATTATTATCGTTGCTATTAGAATCTGTTCTGAAAAAAAAAGGGGGGGGGGTGGGGGAAAGGCTATCAATGTCCATTGTCTAAGGTTGAAGCCGTGGACTCTAGGATTGTTAGAAGAGGTAGATTAATTAATTGAATTGCAATTGCATGGTTATCGTTTGATTATCGTCTTAATTCTAGTTGTTTGATTACTGGCCAGGATTAATTAACTAGTCTCGCGAATTAGGATTGACACCGACCGGGTTAAGACTAAGATAGGCTACGATAATTGAATAGAACTCGTTTAATGATAGCGATCGCATGTTAAATTGTAGATCTAAAGGTCATAATTGAATCGACCGATCTTGTGACCTTAGATAACTTTATTGCATGATAGTTGACTACATCCTTACCCCTGAACAATAATCCTAGTGAACCTGAGACCCTAGACTTTTAATCTCATTGTTTTCAACCTTATTAGTTTGTTATTGCTTATTATTAGTTGTTATTATTATTAGTTGTTATTAGTATTGTTATTATTTATGGTTATTGTTGATTGCTTTTAGTTTAGAACTCAATCTCAAACCCCGAATTGTTACTTTAGAGACGAACTTAGTTTAACAGATTAGAATACTACCGCCTCCCTGTGGATTCAATACCTTGCTTACCGCTGACTATTAGTTAGTTGTGAATTAGGTTTACTTTGATTAAGGTGACGCGACTTTACCCTTATCAATAAGCTCCCTTACAATGTCACTCTCTATAAGTGGACCTTATTACCTTCATCTGGCAATACTTTATGTGCGACCCCATCCGTTCCTGAATCTGCTCTCCATGTCCTCCGTGACTGTAATCTCACTACTGAAGTTTGGTACAACTTCCTTCTTCTCCCTTGCCTCCAACCTTGGCTACATGAAAATTGTACCTGTTGAGACTTTTCTTATAACACCCTCTTCTCTTTTATCACTTGGCACCTTTCGCTGAGACGGTGTGATTAGCCCACCTCTTTCCCTCTCTCGCCTTGGTAATACTATCTCCTGCCAAGCTTCTTCTCAGGTTTTTGCCAAACATCTTGCCTTCGTGGCTCCCCCTTCCCATGGTACTCACTCATTTGCCTTGCGCTACCCGTGTAGTTGGGCCCCTCCGTCGCTTGATTGGTTAACAATCAATTTCGATGCGACTTTCTCCTCCTGTGCTCCCTTTGCGAGTGTTGGTTGTACTGTTAGAGATAGTAGTGCTTCTTAGGTTCGGGACTGGTTAACCCGCTTGTTTGCCCCACATGCGTTCATTTGTGAGATGCTTGCCGTTAGAGAAGGATTGTGCAATGCGAATTTGTCCATGAGTAATTTTATCATTGCCTGATATTGTATTAATGCTGTCAATGTTTTGTTAAAGACGGACGACCCTTGTGGCCCATATACTAACATTATTATTGAGTGTATGGGACAATTAAAGGACTCGCCAAATTTATACTCGCACATCAAGCCAATCAAGTATATTTCGCTTCTTATCCAAGCACGAAGAATGATCGAAATCAAAAGCAATGGTGTGCAATCTTTAAGACAAAAGCACGCTCACAAGTAGATACAACTTTTTTTCAAGAAGAAATATTATCTAGCGGGTTTATGTTGTCTCCACCTGATGAGGACATTTATGAGAATGGAAATGAAGAGGGTGAGGATTTAGAAAACGAGGATGGTGATGGTCAAGTTGACGGTGATGGTGGTGGTGATAGTGATAATGATAAGGAATCAAATGGTGATGATGATGATGACGAATTTGATGATGATAATGATTAATTGGGTAAAGATATATTTATATATATTTTAATTAAGTTTTTTATGTTATTTGATGTTTTTTTTTTATGTTATTAACAGTTTATGTTTATGTTTTTTTTTATGTTATTAACCGTTTCTAACAATTTGAATATTTGTGTAATTGTAGATGGCAGGAGGTCGAGGTAGACAACGTGGCGGCGGTTCAAATAGACGCCATAGTACTTCTTCAGTCGACGAGGAGGAGATGGAGGTTATTGATCAGCAGAGTCCGGTGGTCGAGGAATCGACCAATGACGATGAGTCCTCGGATCAGACATCGGAGATCCAGTTCACCCCGGAAGGGAAGATGATACTTGATCCCGCGGGTTTTTGGTAAGACAACGACCAATGTCTTTAATTTATTAATTTATAATTATATTACATTATTTAACATAAATGCATACTATTCCATAATTTATTTTTCAGGTTTTCGTCTCAAAAGGTTGTACGAGGTTGTACTCAAAGTACAAAGATGAAGATGACGGGGGGTTGCTCCTACTTGTTGGATAAAGGCTACCTCCACACAAAAAGAGGAATAGTTCAATAATTTTAGGGTATATTATTTTTGTTTATATTTTGTTATATTATTATAATTTTCAATTAATAATTTATTTTACTAATACTTACCTTTTAAATTGTAGAAAACATTTGACTGGCCAGCGTGATTAGAGTATATTGTACGTCAAAGGTACAATGAGACATGCACTAGACGGTTAAGGGACAACATGTATAAGGTTGTCAAGAGGAAGAAGAAGCCGGAGCATATGAGAGGTATTTAATTTTTTTTGCAATTTGTATAGTGTTAACACATTTATCATATTTTATAATACTTATTGAACTTGTAGGTGGTGCATATGAAGATATGCTTAAATATCGTGAAACTCCGGAGTTTCAAGCTAGGTCGG
>JAIUZE010013365.1:0-21331 GCA_022085475.1 Heliosperma pusillum
TATTCCACATGCTCTTATCATTATATATCGAATTGCCTAAATATCCTTATCGTAACTCACATGTATATCTATATGTATGCATGCGCTACTTTTGTATTTCCTTCTATGTACGTTTAATGTGATATGGCTGGGAGAACCCGGAGTTACTCCCAACTGATTGTGGCGTTCATGTTTTTCATGAATGAACAGGTTGCTTGCATGGATGGCTTTTTGCTTGACATTTTGGGTTCGGGTGTGGCTAGCGGGCGTTGTCCTTGGAAGTTTTCACCTCTAGACGATATTAGCTAGTTTTGCTAAACACTTGTTCTTTGCTAACATTTTAAGAGACCCCGTCTCTTTGTTGTATTTCCGTACTTAGCTTGTAATATTTTGACACTCCTCGTTTTATTTAACTTGCATGTATAAAAGTTTTTAAAAAAACTACCTATTTCCGCAATATAATTCACATGCTTGTTTGTTTTATATTTCCGCATTCGCGAGGGTTGTCACAATACCTTCATGCATCAATCAAGTAAAGGGCCAAAAGTTGAAACCCTTCCTACCTTTTTTCTTACCACGACCACCTCCCAAAGTATCACCACTTCCACTAGGTTCATCACTATGGAGAGGAGTGACATATTCACCAATATTTTTCCCACTGTCAAGCCCCTTTCCATAGCTTCTATAGCCACCAACATACCCGCCGCCATAGCCTTCATGAAATGCTTCAACTCCATAGTCTGAACCACAAAAATCCGGACTGGGAGCATAGTTAGGAGAAGTACCTGCACCATGGTTAGGAGGAGGGAATCCATCCACGGGATAATGATAAAAAGATGGGTGTGGTCCCTCGGGTCGAATTACCCCTTTCCTAGCAAAGTGATCATAAATAGGATGCAACACAAGTCTTTGGTGATCACGAATAACATTAATATTAAGACTAAGGCCACGCATCATATCCATCACACCAACGCTAGGGTGGAATGATGTGCTTGAGTTGATGGAACTCGTGCACGACGGTCAATGGTGGTAGCTCTCTCACCTCAAAGTGGCAAATGGTAAGTCGGCTGAATAAAGGGGCAATTCTCACGACGGGGTTTGGTATGGACTAAAGGTTGAAGCTCACTCATCTCACCCGGTAGTGTAATAGAATATTGACTACCAATCCTCCAAATCATATCCGGATGAGAGCTCCGAAACCAATTACAATATAGGAAATAATCATTATCAAGTCCATGCCCCCTTTCCCGACTCTCCCAAGGAATCAAATCAGTGGTATCTTGGTTGAAACGGCAAACACTATGGGAAATTCTAGTAACCAACCCACCCAAAACCATGGACCGATTGGTTAGTATTACATTGTTTGGTCAAGTGGCTAGTAAATTTGTAAGGAATATTAATCTCCCACTCAGCATCACCATTTACATTAAGAAAAGCACCCAAAGTCTCGATCTCAATACTCCTCACCGAGTGAGGGTCATTCCTCCCAAAGAAAGTCCACCCCATAAATCTTTGCCAAATGCGAATTTCGGGGTAGGTGTTGTATTGGTGAGGGGTATGGTCTCAACCGGTGAAAGGGTAGTGAGAAATGGATGCCCAAGCCAAATCAGGTAGGTAACCCTCGGGTGATTTGGTACGCAAGCCCTCACATTTGAAAGCAAAAATCTTGGCAAAGTCCGACAAATCCATACGATAATCATGATTAAACAACCAGAATGATACAAAATGGACAAACCCTTCACGTTTTGATTTATGAAACTCGAAGGAACTCAAAAACTCAAGGGTGAGTTTGGGAAAGGTTAGATAATCCATCTTGTAACAAGCTAGCATACCAAGATTTTTAAATAAAGCTTTAACTTGTTTATCAATTCCGATTCTTTTCAAAGAAGCGTGATTGATAAACTTGGTTGTTTTCATACCTTTGGAGCGTAGGAGGACCCAATTATCCCATGGTTTTTTTTATCGTTGAAGATCACTCGAGGATAATCAACATCATGCCATTCCGGTACATCGGCCATTTCAACATCCTCCGCAGCTCGGGAGGATTCCGCACCACCTCTTCTTCTCTTTGGAGCACCTTGGGTAGGAGCTTTTCTAGGTGCCATTTTTCTGAAATTTTAAGACGAAAATTTCATCCTAAAGCTGCTAAAATCCATCCAAATAACTAGAATAAAACAAATTAGTAAACCAATTCATCCTACAAACATCAGTAGAGCACAAGACAATCAATTTTTAGCATAATGAAGCACAAAATCAATTTCCCCCAATTTGAGTTAGGGTTTGATAAACTTAATTCAATTGATTGAATTGGATAAAATTAAAGAAAAATGAACGCAAAACTTACTTGATGATGGTGATGATAGTGATGATGGTGATGATGGATTAAATCTTGCAAATCAATGAAGGAAATGATGTTTTCTTGAGTTTAAGTGAAGAAGAATGAGAGAGTAGAGTACCGTCGGTTTGCAAATATGAGGAATGCTGAAATTTTGTTTGCGTATGAAACAAAATAATAATCAGACGACTTGGCAATTGAAACCCCAATCGGGGTTTACCCCCCGTAAGTTCCTGATTATTTTCGTGATTTGCAATATGAGTTTTCCCGAACGGGTTTCCGTGCTTGGGGATGCGTGAATTTCCTCATCGACTCTTCTTTTCTTCATTTTTCACCTAAAAATAAAAAATAAACATCGTCAAGTCTAGTTAAGTCTAAAAAAACGAGAAATTACGGAAAATAAGAAAATAAAGAAAATAAAATGAAAGCAAATAAAAGCTTGGGTTGCTTTCCAAAATGCGCTGGTTTAACGTCCCGCACGATGTATAAAGCTCGAGTCGGTTCAAGCTTCCATGCTAACTCCCTCGATTATCCCAACGATCGCATTCTCATGGTAGACCTTCAAACGATGGCCATTGACTTTGAATTTTTCGCCATTAGTAGTCATCACTCCAACGGAACCAAACTTGTTGACATTTGTGACGGTATATGGACCCGACCACCGCGATTGTAATTTTCCAGGAAATAGCTTGAGGCGGGATTTAAAAAGTAACACTTTATCACTGATTTGAAATTCTTTTTTCAAAATTTTCTTATCATCGACAAAGTGTGAGCATTCCTCCATTGAGAATTCTTCTCCATCCAACTCATGCTCCAAATCATCCATCTCCTCATTCCCAATCTCATCATCACCTGCAAATGATTCTAATAGCAAGAGTGCCTCCAAAGGGCCAAAGACCGAGTGATACAGTCATCTATGACAATGTCCAAAACATCAATAAAAAAGCAAGACTCTTCTAACATGGGACTCTTCATGGCACTATTCAAGTTAAATATGACCTTATCGTCACCCACTTCCAATGTTATTTTACCATTCTTGACATGCATTATCGCACCCGCGGTATGTAAAACCGGTCTTCCCAAAATAATTGGGATTTGGGCATCCTCGGGCATGTCAAGAAAAATAAAATCAACTGGAATAAAGAATTTACCAACTTTGACGGGAACATCCTCCAAAACTCCCAAAGGGCGTTTTATAGAACGATCTGCCATTAGCAATGTGACACTAGTACATTTCAAGACTCCCATATTAAGCTTAGCACAAATAGAGTAAGGAATGACACTTACACTAGCACCTAAATCACATAAAGCTTTATGAATTTGATTGGTACCAATTGTGCAACGAATGGAAAAACTACCGGGATCTTTTAACTTAGGTGGGGACTTATTTCGCAAAAGAGCACTACACTCGGCGGTGAAGGCTATAGTTTCTACTTCGTCAAAAGTCCTCTTCTTAGTTAAAATGTCTTTCATGAACTTAGTGTAAGACGGAATTTGAGTGATTAATTCGGTAAAAGGAACAGTTACATGGAGGTTCTTCACAACTTCCATGAATTTACCGAATTGAGTGTTCTTGTGATGCTTTGCCAATCTATGAGGGAAAGGCACTTTGACTTTTTCCGGCCCCTTTGTCTCAACATCTTTCTTTGGAGGAGCATCCTGCACATTTTTGACTTGCTCAACCACAATGGGATCATCCGTCTTCTTCGGCACAACCTCATCTTTCTTACCACTAGGGGAAACCTCCAACTCAACAAGCACCTCCTCATTGTCTTTGGGCATGGGTGGCTCATCATATTTCGTACCACTTCTCAAGGTGATTGCATTGAGAGTATCATGTGGTTGCTCACCTTGAGGTGGTAATTGACCCGTTCTTTATTTTTTAGAGCTAGAAGAGGCTAGTTGAGCCATTTGTTGTTCTAGCATTTTGATTGCGGCACCATGACTTTGATCATTCTTTTAAAATTGAGCCAACATTTACGATTGGTTCTTAGCCAATTGCACTACCCAGAACTTGAGTTCTTGGTAATTTTGTTGGACATTTTGGGGTGGTGGTATTTGGTTTGGTTTGGAGTTTTGGTTTGGTGGTCCTTGTTGGTAGTTTTGATTTTGATAGCCCGGTGGAAAATTGAACCTTTGTTGTGGGACATAGGCATTTTGTTGAGCTTGAGGCACAAAATTTTGTTGGGGTTGAGGATTGAGCACATTGTTGCTTCTGTAAGACAAGTTTGGGTGAAATTTTGTGTTTGGGTTGTAAGTATTGGAAAAGGTACCCGGTGGATAAGAACTTTGTTTAAAAGTTTGAAAAGCACATTCCTGTTCCATAGTAGCTTGGCATATATTGGATAAATGACCGGCACCTCCACAACTTCCGCAAACAACAATTTGACTAGTAGAAGACACGGCATTGAGTTGATGAACCGCATGTTGAGCCTCCAACTTTTCTTGGAGCAAAAGGATTTGATTCTTCAAAATGCTAGTGTCGGAAACTTCCTCTCCTCCTTGGATGGGTGCACTCCGAGAATTGACATATTGGGCATCCTAGATCGCCATGGATTCAATGGTGGCATGAGCAATATCTGTGTCAATTTCTTGAAACAACCTATTGTTGGCAGAATCAAGAGCTTGTTGACGAAATCCTGTGATTTGGCTCCTCAAAGTTTGAGTTTTCTCGGGTGGAAAAAACTTTAGATAAAAGGCAAGAGCCAATTTCTCCCAATTTGTAACTTCCATGGTAGTACGATCAAGGCTATTGATTAAAACTTTTGTCTTGCCCTTCAAAGAGAAAGGGAAAAGTATTTCTCATAATTTTGGCTTGAGTGACACTAGTTTGGCGAATCATGGATCAATAGTGACAAACGTTTTGCACTTGCAAATTGGGATCCTCCAAAGGACTTCCCCCAAATTGATTCTTCTCCAAAAGGGTAATGAAAGCTGGTTTGATCTCGAATTCCGGGGCGGTAATTTGAGTGGTGGTGATACCGGCGGGAAGCATAGCCGCGGTGGGCTTGGAATGATCAGAAAGTTTCACCTTCTTCTTAGTTGGTGAGGGTGGTGGTGATAATGATGAACTACAAACCTCCTCCTTTTCAAGATTTTCCAGATCGTCTAAGTAAGACTTTCTGGCACTTTCAACTTGCACGGGAGATGAGGCGTCTTTTACTTCTTTCCAAAAGCGTCGTCAACTACGAAAGGTTTTCTCGGGCTCGGAATCTGGTGAAAGTAATTCTTCCTCACAAGAAGACCTGGGCATAAGGCAACAATATTCAAGGAAATGGTAAGTACGGTCTGAAGAAACAAGTGTTCCTAAAGATAAGAGAGAAAAAATGATAGAAGTCTACAAATCAAAAATGAAATAAAACCGTTTCCCTGGCAACGGCGCCAAAATTTGATAGGCTATGTCGCACACCTAATCAAAGATAAATTTCCCTAGACACAAATTAATGTAGTATGTGTTGGAGTAGGTGTCCTCCACAATAGTGCGCCACATAATAAATCTTATTATGGAATATAATTGGGATAATTATTTACTATATATATGATTAGTCAGTTGATTAACGTAAATCAATAACGGTTGGCTAACTAGAGTTTGACGTTATTGTCGTTTGACGGCGGTGATCAACTGATCCCTTTCGGTCACACCTAAAGGATAAAATCCAAATAGTAACTAATTATTTGTATATGATACAGTTAATTAGTACATTACATATATTCGATATGTACGAGAGTTACTTGTTAGAAATTGAGTTAAGAACTCAAATTCGATTAAGCTTATTTTTCAATTATGCGATAATTGACTAATAAATTTCGTATCTTAGTTTTAATACTATTAAATAAGATTTAACTTAGTAATTAATCGTTAAATTACTAAATTAGTTGAGGTTTTGAGATAGAGGTAATTAGTTAATTATATTTACAAGGATTTGTAAAATAAATTAACTAAGCATTGTGGGACCCATTATATATTGATATAATGGTAAAATATTACTTAAAATATTAAGTACATATTATTTATTTAATTGAGTCATATAATTGTTATATGATCAAATTAACACTTAATTATACAAGATTATTAACCATATGATCAATAAGTATTTGTGAGACAAATATCAAAAATCAAAATGGACCAAACTAGGCCATAATGGACCGGTTTTGGAAGTAGTTACATGGTGATGAGTTTGTTCTTATTTTTACTCTTTAGTTACTTTTTGAAAGTGACATAACAAGTATAATACAATCATCACATATACTACAACACTCCACTCAAATGCATGTGATCAAATTGAACAAAATAAGAGTCCAATTATGGACTACATGACCGGCCAAAATGGCCTTTATAATGAACAAAAGTTGTTCATTTTACATGACTTGATTTTGTGCAATTGTCATACTTCTTTCTAAAATCCTTCTTCTCACTAAAACTCTCAAATACTAATATTTACTAAGTATTACTAGTGTAGTAATATAGTCATAATATTAGTAGAATATATAGTCATAATATTAGTAGAATATTATCTATCTTATTATCTAGTTAATAATAAGGGTAGATTATTTGGGTTAATCTTGGTGCAACTTAGAGGAGATCTTCTACTTTGGAGATTGCTTGTGTTCATCCATATTTATAGCTCAAGAACAACAAGAAGGAGTTCTTGTTGTGCCCTTATATTTTCCATATCAATGTGAGGAAATTTCTTCTCTTATATAAATGTCTTTATATTTGCATGCATGTTACATAGATCATTATAAACTAAATTAATAAGTAATTTAGTAAATAATTAGAGGAGTCTAATTAAGGTCTATGGACTTTCAATATGGGCATGGGGTTGGTTACGGCGCGAGAAGGGTGGTATTTGGACAGTAGGAAAAAGACGTTTAAACTCCCTACAAACATCAACGTAGTGACCGGTGTTTTTGCACCACTGACAACGGCCTTTGAAGGGAGCAGGGGAGGTGGAGGAATTGTTCGAGTTGTTGTAAGACGGTGAGTTGTATGGCAGTGTTGGGTCGTGGGAGTAGTCCGGGGGAGTTGTTGGAGGGAGTATTCGGTTTATTGTATTTGCGAGGGTACGGTGATTGGGCATAGTGAACGGAGGTGGGTAAGTCGGTGTTAAGGGAAGTCGGTTTGTATGTTAAGTCATGGTTTAGCAGCTTTTCATGTAAGGAATCAAAAGAAATAAGAGTGTCACGAGCACGTACCGCGTCGATTACGGGTTTGTAGGATTCATAATGAAGACCATCAATTACCTGTCCGATGATATCTTCCGCATCCATTGCTTTACCCATATGAGCGAGTTCATCAGTGCAAGTCCGGATGGCTTGCACATATTCGGTGACGGTCTTGTCACCCTCAGTGATGGATTTGAGACGATCCTTCACTTGGAGAATGTGGCCACGAGATGGGTTGCCATAAGTATTAGCCAGTGTTGTCCAAACATCATGAGACGACTTGGATGGAAGTAGTTACAGAGTGATAAAGGGATCGATTGTGCCGAGCAAGGCACCCTTGATAAAACGGTCTTGGCGAAGCCAAGTTTGATAAGTCGGGTTTGGTACTTCTTTTTTCTCGGCATTAGGGATGGTAGCCGGTGGACATGGATGAGTTCCATCAACATATTTGAAGAGATCAAAACCGAAGAGGAAGTCTTCGATTTGAGTAGACCATGAACGGTAGGTAGTAGACGTTAGTTTGATGTATTGAGAGAGATTGATTACAATGAAGGGAACGAGAGGTTCGTTGGTATTCGGAATTGTCGAGTTAGGGCCGGCCATGGAAAAAAAATTTGGAGATTGATCGTTGCTCTTGATACCATATAAGATATAAGAGAAGAATTATATTGACTTAATTATATTAACAAAGGTACAAGCTATTTATAATACAAGCGTTCTAGGTTAGACTAGGTACTAAGAAGATACAGTATCACATAATATTGTTAACATGGAAAGAGATAATAACAATATAATACACAAGATATGAGAATATAATACTAAGTAGTATTTTCCTTAATAACAATGGTAACAAAGACGTATTTTCCCACTGTATTGGATATGTCAACGAAGGCAAAATAATTACAAGTTGATCAAGAATATATTAGCTTTAAATTAGTTGCACTTGCTTCTTTTACATGGAAATATCTTGTGCACACATCTAAATTACATTGCACATAATCTTTAACATAGTATATTATTATACATGCGCTGCGTTGTGATTGTACTCAAGTTGTAACCTTTTTTTAAGTTTTTAAGGCAGAGCAATCTTAATCTTACTGGTGGAAGATCTTAGTAAGATGATGGAATAAATATAATAACAATTCAGTTGGTTTCATTGAAGACGGGCATATTCGTGTTCAATGAATATAGGTTACATCCCTTTTACAAGGAGGAAAGTGAGAGGACAAGTGGGGAACTAAATAGATTCCCGCTTGCCCTCTCACTTGCTTCCTTATAAAAGGGAATCCGATCAATCTTTATTGAAGACGGATATTCCCCGTCTTCGCCAATTTGTGATTACAATTTAGTGTCGGTCAGTGTTTTGACTTTAACAATAACTTACTTTCTCCTTCGTGTGCTGTTTTTGTATTACACACCACTTTGACGCTAATCATCAAGTGGATATTACAAAAACTCTATCCTGTTAAAATTATATGCATGATTTGGATATGAATCTTTCTACTGAATCCATCGTTTGAATCTTTCTATACTCCTGTCAGCTTATTTAATTAGAAGCTCAATAAAGCTTCGTTCATGAACTATTACGCCTCTTACAAATTATATACTTGTGTATTACAAATATGGACGTATCAAAAGGCTGTGTCGATCAACCTATAGATGCCTGGTTAATAAGAGTGATATGTCATGCCTTCTCAGTAGGAATGTGAGCGTGATGACCAGGTGGTCGCAGAGATTAGCTCCTCCGCACACATATCCACCAAGTAAATCTCATACTCGTATTCTCCATATCCATATAGACGATGAGAGTTTCCACTACCATACCTGGTTCAATAAGGGCGATTAAGATATAATCATATATATTAATCCCATTTCAAACTGGTACTCATATGTACCATAACTTGATACTGATACTCCCTCTTATTCACCGGGTTCATTACATTTACTTTTGGTGCGTATTTAATTTGTAAGACCTTATACAAAATATAATGAGATCCTCGAATAGGGGGAGAATTGTATTCACATATTTATAGTAGGTACAACTTACACATACAATGTATAAGGCTAGAATACAAACAGACTTTATAAAGTACTCCCTTCGTCCTGGTTAATTGTTGTCTTATTCTCTTTTAGGGTGTCTCAGTGAATTGTTGTCATTTCTATGTTAAGAAAGTTTTCTACGAGTATTTGACATCTCACTGAGACTATTGTCCACTTGTCATCCACTTAGTATACCCAGAAATAATCCTCTATTTTTTCCTTCATCTTTGTGCCAAAATAAAAGGACAATAATTGATGGGGACGGAGGAAGTATATTCTTATTTCTTACCGAACCTTAACATTCATTTAGACCCAAAAAAGACACGAGATCAAGTCCGTCCTTGACAGGATAGACAAGCGTCAAGCAAAGAGTGGTTAATAATGTTGATACTAAATAAGCAAATACATGTTGGCTTGAACGCCGCATCACAGATTAGTAAGACTCAAGAATGTAGGGAGTATGATTTAGGCTGTTTTGAAGGCCACTCAACTCTCCCTTGACAACCCTCAAAGTATCTTTTCTTATTAATTTACCATGCTTATCTAACTTAAGCTAACCTAGTACATTTTACTACTTGATCATCATCTACGCCACCTACTTCTATGCTTTTTTTTTTAATTATAAGCCAACTACTTTGTTAGCTTGCATGCAGAAACAAGTGCATCACCAATAATCGACCAAGTACATTCCATTTCGGAAGGGGCTTATGAGGATTGATCTCCAATTTCTATTCAAAATTGGTAGGATAACCATCTACCCATTCAAGACACTTGTGCAACCATTTTAGTATAGAACTATAAAATCAAAACCCTATATAAGTCTTGTGAAAAACATGTTTATTTAGGATTTATAAGTGTAAAACTATACATTAAGCACACATATATATATATATACCTTCTCACTAAAATGTAAAGTAATTTTACACTAACTTATGTAACGCTGTTTTGCACAAGTATCTGTGTTCATATTTTTTTTTTTTCTAGCAACGATAAAAAAGACGTAACTACATATTGTTAATAATATGTATTTTAGTAAGGAACAAGTGTCATTAAAGATGCGCGTGATATGACATCTAAAATGAAAATTAGTGTTGGGCAAGTAGTAGAGGGTAAATTGTGAAAGAGTGAGTTGGAAAAGGAAAGGGAAGTCCATTAAACCCCAGCCAATGAGTGGCAGAGTTGCAGTTGGCAATTGGCATATGCAAGTTTCAATTCAACTGCCTCCACAAACGCAGGCTTTTCTGTCATTTTGCGTTATTATTTATATTTATAAAATAGTAATAATAATAATAATAATAATAATAATAATTAAATGAAGTAAAACTGAAAAGCAAGTTGCATCAAGTCATCAACAATATGGAATCTTTACTTAATCAACTCTGTCAATGTGTGACAGTGAACCCTATGATTACTTTACTTAATTATTCATTCAAGGTGACGACAACCTAGGTAGCACCAAAACGGACACGGACACGGACACGGACACGACACGGACACGTGAAACGGCATCTCGTGAAATTTAGGACACGGGACACGGCATTTAATTTAATAAAATATATATTTTATAGTTATAAATAACATACAATTTTGTTTTTTGTATTAGTATTTGATATTAAATGTAAATAATTGAGTGTAAAACTTGACTTTAAGTATAATTTATTCTCATTTCTCATCCAAACTCATCTTCTAATTAATTTTCCTACCCAAACTCATCTTCTAATCAACCTCTTCTAGTCTTTCAATCTCACATTCCTTGTTTATAGGTGTCCGTGTGTCCGACACGGTGTCCGACACGGGACGGCTGGTTAGGAGAAGTGTCCGTGCTACCTAGACGACAACAACATCTATACGATTTAATAATATATAAACAAAATGATGTTATTAACCTTCTTCACTAAACCCTACTACACTAGTCTACGACTCTACTGTTTAATATCTAATTCTACGCCATTAGAAAACCTACTCACAATTCTAAGTGATTGCTAGGAATGGCTGCTGCATCAATGTGGGAGGATTCAACAATTATGTCTAGATACTCGCTGAGACTCTGAAGATCATGTTTATCTGCCTCTATATAGTACGGGTCGGATTCCCTCTCACAAGGAGGTAAGGAAAAAACTAAATGAATCTCCACTTGCCCTCCCACTTGTCTCCTTACGATAGGATAGGGAATTTAACCTGTCTTCATTCGCCGTTTTCAATGAGAATTTGTGATCCTATACATACATAATAGAAAAGCAAATCCAGTAATATACTTCCTCAATTCATAACCAAACACATCATTCAACTTTTTGACACTATTCATAAGCGAAGCGAATATTCAATAGTACTTGTAGTATATAAAGAAAAAATATAGTCCAGTAGAATCTTGTTTGATTCGTCTTTTTAAATGCAAAATAAGACTGTCTAATTTTTATATTTTTTTACAATGTAATATTAAAGATATTTAAGTTGCAATATATGTATTGACAAACGTGTGAATTATAAATGGAGGAAGTACATAATTTAAAAGCAAAATGTCTAGATATTAATAAAAACAGCTTGTCTTATCTATATACGTGAGAAGCTATTAGACACTTTAGTCTGGTAGTCTTAAGCTAGGTAGCACGAAAACGGACACGAACACGACACGGACACGTGATACGGCATCTCGTGAAATTTAGGACACTGGACACGACATTTAAACTTATTAAAATATATATTTTATAGTTATAAATAACGTACGATTTTATTTTTATATTGGTATTTGATATTATATGTAAATAATTTAAGATAAAATTTGACTTTAATTATAATTTATTCTCATTTCTCACTCAAATCGTCTTCTAATCAATCTTTTTTAGTCCTTCAACCTCTCATTACTTATTTATAGGTGTCCGTGTGTCCGTGTGTCCGACACGGGACGGCTGGTTAGGAGGAGTGTCCGTGCTACCTAGGTCTTAAGACGAATTATTGTTTTTAAGAGAAGACAAATTGTCTCAGCAAAGCTAGGTATGAAAATGTAAATGTAAATGTTTTTCCTTCCAATATTTCATAGCAGCAACCAATCAACCACCAAAAAAACAAATAAGTGCCAGTTATACTGGAATGACCAATTAGAGAAAATGGGTGAAAACCTGCAACACCAAATGATGAACTCGTTTAACTGCAAACTTGAAGGGTCAATTACAAATGTTGAACACAATTTGTAAAATCAGACTAGAACAAAATGCGAGTACAAATCACTGCAAGGAAAAAACGAGAATGTGCAGATAAATCTCAAACAATCCTTTCAAGCTCCCTCGCATAACTGAGAGTTTGATTGATGAGAAGCAGAGACGGGATTTCCTTGCT
Source organism: Heliosperma pusillum (assembly GCA_022085475.1). Lineage (NCBI taxonomy): Eukaryota > Viridiplantae > Streptophyta > Magnoliopsida > Caryophyllales > Caryophyllaceae > Heliosperma > Heliosperma pusillum. The sequence continues at coordinate 12,854 of JAIUZE010013365.1, forward strand.
TGGTTCTGACTCTTTGGCTTTCTGGAAAAACACACATCCATTCTTTATCTCCCATTCAGGGTGTTCCTGGAATTAGAAGTCCACTTATGTTTTTTAAACGCACAAAATTTTAATGTTCGGTTACACACTTGAATTATACATTAGTTCAAGTGTTCGAGAGTTCAAGTTCTCACAGTGACGGTTCTAAATTGCGAAATCCCTATGCATGCCAAAACAAGAAAACATCTAAAAACAACTTCTTATCAAGACATCTTACTATGATAACATATGTATTACTTAAATGTTTTTTTTGGTTCAAATGAGCGCACAATGTCGCGGGTGAGAATCGGACCCCCAGCTTCATGGTTGGGTGGTTGGGGTAAGAATGCTCTTACGAAATTTGTAACATTGCAATATAGCCGCAGACACGAAGTAAACATAAGTTTTTAATTAATCCTGATCTGGTTATCGTCCCACCAAGTAAAGTTAACTTTTGATGCTACAAAAAGCATACCTCATTGATGTAATCTAGTAAATCCTTGTCAGAGGAGAACAGCAACATTTGTTTTGCATCATTTAGTGAAAGAGAATCATAAGCTTTTTCACTACACCCAGCAATTTCATCTCTGCAATTTTCAATAAATTATTTAAACGCCGTACAAAAATAAATAGGATAAATTGCATAGACTAGCTACTTGAGGAATTGCACCTCACAGTCTTCGCCAGCAAGTCCATGAAGTGCACATAAGTTTCATGCGGCACCGACTGTCTTGCAGTCAAAACACGGTTGTATGCTCCCTCCATGAAAGATTGTTCCAGCTCTACAGCATGCTTAATGCAAGGACTCTCCAAGGCAGTAGATGAAAGCAACTCCAATTCAGTATGGAATTCAGCTATCCTGTTCTGGACAAGAAGTCTCAATAGGTTGAGACCTAAGATTGGATATTCTTGAGCAGATTGAGATATACGGTCCCTGTTCAACAGTAAACAATTACAAGATATGAAAAGAGAACATACAAACAAGAAAAGTTCATGCAATAGTGTATGCCAGACTAAAGCCAACAGAGACAAGTCAGAAAAGTGCTTATAAATAAGCATAGCTGTTGCCTGGAATCCTGAATTCATATTAGTGAAACGTTATGGAGCACTTAAGAGATTACGAATTAAGAAACAGAGTATCGCGTTATGGAATCAACAATCTTGTATAGGCTCACTCAGTGCAGAGCAACAGTTCAAAGGAAAGAGTATCACGTTATGGAATCTACATTCTCGTGTATGCTCACTCAGTGCAGAGTAACAGTTCAAAGGATTATATCAAAGCCAAACAAGCGTAAAATGGATCTACAACATTCATACTTGGTTGTATATTTATGATGGAATAAAGCAAAATGAGTCACTAAGATGGTGACACCTTGCTTAGTGTAGTTTGTTTTAGATGATAAGTCTTGCTTTACTTTCATCATGCCTAACAATGTGCGTTCTTCAAGTTTTTAGACTATGCTTAAGAAGTTCAAAAGAACTATCTTTAGAAACAAGAGGGAACAGACTACAATGAAACCTTTTCCCTCAAACCTAGCCACGGATTCATTGTAGCACCCATTGCTCTTGCAGCTCATAAGGATACTATACACTACAAAATAGACGATGAGTATAACCAAAGAACTACGGTGGGTGGGGGTGGGGTGGGGTGGGGTGGGGTGGGGGGGGGGGGGGGCATGAGTATAACCAAAGAACTACGGTGAAGCAATGGGGGAATTATACAAAAAGGAGCACAAAGTTAAGTTCACTAGTATTAACATCGACCCTATAGTCAAGTTTTAGAATAGTGCAATGTGGGCTTTAACTTCCCACCCTTTTCTGGCACACAGTTTTCACAAGAACTTCCAAAACTCACTTTAATATTCAAGCGGACAAGCATCAAGACTAAGGAGTTCAACAATATTTTTAGGAGCTCGCAACTATCAAATCCTATAATGAAACCCAGTTAAGTGCAAGCAATCAAGCGAATCTTTTGTATATGATTGGAATGCATGAACTCTACTAACGGTACCATCTTCATTGACATTTAGATCTTAGTAGGTACTCGGGTGTAGAGTGTAGACTATGCAATACGTAATTAGTTGCAAGGAAACATGCGCTATTGTGCCTCATCTCATGGTCATCTAAAATCAGAATATTTTTATCTAATTGATGCCCTCAATTATTGAGGGAAAGGCGACTCAATTACAATATTTATTGAATATAAAAAGTTATCCTTCTATGAAAAAATATCTAAGAATCACATTTGAGAACCAAGAATATTGAAATGAACCAAGAACCAAGAATATTGAAATGAAACACCCGAAGACCAACGAGCTGATATCTTTACTAAACCACTCATACGAGCACTATTTGTCGTTTGGAAGCTAGTCTAATTAACGACATTTAACACTCATAAATATCGCACTTCCCTTTGTTGACTACATAGGAAAGGCCAAGTATAAAAAGTATATGTGTCTCTTATGTCTTGTCTTGAGCCTCTGAAACTAGTTTGGTAGCACCCTGCTATTTTCAAATTTGTTTTAGATTTAACGAACAAGTGTTTTGTTGATATGCCTTAAGAAATATTCCTTCCCTCAATCTAAAAACTAAAGCCCCTCCTAATAAAAAGCTATCACTATTCTACCCCCTATCCGCACTCATGAAATTGGCCCCACCGTTATTTCTTTCCTTCCCATATAAATCTCAATAAGTCCAACCCCTCTTTGAGACGTCCTCTTCTAGCATTGACATTTAAATCCAACAATGGTGAAAGTCCAGATATGGGCTCGACCCTATCTTAGTGAAGTCCACACTTCCAATTGCTTCATTAGACAAATAATATCCCAAACAATGCGTTATTGATAACACCTTCCCCGTAAAATCAACCACCGTCACACCTTATGCAAACCAGGGTTACCTAATTCGCTCAAGCAGGCTACGAATTGCGAATTAAGTCGCGCGAATTACGAATTCGAATTACATCGAATTATGGTGTTCAGTTATAATTTTATCGAATTATGCTCAATTTTGAGCGAACTGTGTATTGGTATTATGAATTCGAATCGGTCGTATTACGAATTAGGGTTACCCAACCCCAAACCTCAGCCCAACACCAACCAATATCAACCCGCACCATCAAACAACCAGCACCAACCCGCACGATCAACCTTGAACCTCAGACCACCACCATCCATCAAACCCTCACTTAAATCCGAACCTACACCTTCATCTAAACCTAAATCTAAATCATCACCTCCACCACACCAACCTAACTCGTGCCCTAACCAAATCTGCTTTCACTATGCTATCAACCATAATTCGTCACATGAAATTCCCATAGCGTCATCTCTAGCCACTTACTAATCCACTATCTAGTGTGATCCTAATGTTGGGTCTACAGTTCAAAATGAAGATGAGGTTGTTCAGCCTCGACCTCACCGTAGTCACAAAAGGACTCGAGTAGAGTCTTTACCATTGTAAGGTGGTTGTTGAGTTGGCTTCCAGAACTCCATTGGAGAGAATCCAATAAAGGAGAAAGGTAAATATGATATCGACGAGGAGATTGAAAAAAATTAATGGATCTGGAAAGAAAAGCAAAAGGGAGATGAGCAATATTGTTTAGTTTTTTATTTTTGATGATGACAAGTCTTGCAATAATTTCCTTAAGTGTTATAATGTGGGTATCTATGTCTAATAGGTTCAATAGAGATATATCAATGATAAAATAAAGCTTGAAAAGATGTATCATATCTACTATGTGGGTGAGCACAACTATATAGCCAGTGCGGTTTCAAAAACCGTTCGGATACAAGGTTTAAAAAGAAAAGCATAAAATAAAGTATACGGATCCGTTACGGTTTGACAACTTATATGTTTTTCGAATACACAGATTTCAGACATATGCACCTGAATTAAGCTGCATTTCTAAGTTTGCTACTGGTTTAACCGGGTATATATATTTTTCGGAAAGACGAATTTCAGACATACAGATCTGAACTAAGCTGCATTTCTTAGTAGCACAATTGCATTTTCTATAATTCCTCCATAACACCCTTCTCCGTAAAATCAACCACCCTCACACCTTACAATATATGATAGTTTATTCTTCACTTTTGCTATTTCTAATTTTGATATCCATGGTATCAAAATTGACTAAATAAATAAATAAATAAAATTGTGGCATATTGTAAATAAAATTTTTTATATATTTATTCGATTAAATATTTATTTATATGATTCTATAATATTAAAAATTATTATTGAAAGTAGTGTATTTTAAAAATTTTTGACTTTGCTTAAGTTTCAACCTCATACCAACCATAGTTGAAGCAAACATAGTGTATGAGGAATCAAGTTCCAATTCCATACAGCCCAAAACATAGTGTGCATAGTTAAAAGTCTAAAACTGAATTCAACTAAGTATTTGAAACGCTGCATTAAAAGGGAACAACGGGCAGAACCTGGCATCAGTATAATAAGGTTTCAACTGGCAGAAGTCCCTCTCAAAGGCTTCCTGATCTTCCATCTTGACACTCAAAACAACAGCATGTTCATATATGTCTCCTGGGTATTATACAATCAGTAATAATACAAATGCTGAAAAAGAAATAAGAAGAAGAAGACTATAAGAGCCAAGAAAGTTACTTGCTAATGTCAGCTCATGGACAGCATTAGGCGTTGCTTCAAACAATGGTGGAAGGCTTCTAAATTCCGTGAGTAATACCTATAACATGAATACCCCCATAAGAACCAGTGAAGCATGTCAACAGGGAAAAAACAATATTCTTATGAGCAATTGAGAGCATTCTTGTATTCAGCGACAATGGTCAGTGCCTCGATGGGTGAGTAATACATACACCAAACAGCTATAATACATGGTCCACCCGGAAATGTTGAGCACAAATTGGCATTTGAGTGATTAAAGATTTGAGTAGAGAATAAGGTCTCCTATTTGATGAGATGATCCACCTCGGCCGCAGAATCCACCTTTGAAAAAACAAATACCCTTGCACCTTAAAGGATCCCGCCTAAACGGGGTTGGTATATCAAAATGAAGAGCAAAGAGTCTGATCTCCATCTCCACGACAACTGCAATACAAACAAATTCTACTCCGTATCTCACTCACAACATGTTTAAGAATCCCTTCCTTAGATAATTAATTATAACTGAAACCCTAAGGCACAACTAATCCACTAATATAATAATTCATTAAAACAAATCGGATTCTGATAAACGCGTGGAATTAGGGTTTGGTTTGAAGTAGTAGTAATAATACCTTGAGTTGGGAAAGAAGACGAGTGCAAGTTTCAAAATCACAGCGAACCAAAGCAGCTTTGAAACGTTCAAATGTCTGAGAAACCTCCCTCACTTTTGGATCCATTTTCTTCACTCTCTCTTCCTTCCTTCCTTCTTTGCTTTCTCTTCTCTTTTCTACCTCTAACTCCTCCTCCGCTTTAATTATACTCCCTTTTCACAGTGTATGTATGTTATACCCTCGCTTTTTCATTACCCCGAAATTTAGAGGTTATCAAATTGCCCAAGCCTAATGGCCCGGCCCATTCCAACCCGCATTTTTATAGGACTAGTTCATTTATATAGGCCCAAAACGGGGTCCAATCTTGCCCACTTGCGCTGGGTTTGGGCATCTAAAATAGGCTCATACATTTGGCTCGCCCCAGCTCAGCCCTATCAACAGATTATTTTTTTTTGCATTAGCCCGGCCTAAGCCAACATGAGCCCAGTTCATGATCACCTCTACACAGGACACCTCTAAACTCAATAAATTGTTCTACAAATACCCTAAATAAAGTTTTACAATTCTAAATATTATATTTGAGCGGTTTTGTTGATTATTCCGTAAAAAATTCTTGCAATCATCAATATATAATCTTTATTTACTTATCGGTATACAATTTTTGTGACAATATGTAACCATTAAGAAACTCAAATTTGGATACCTAGGTATCTTAGAAACTAATATTGAGTTTAGGGGTATATGAGATGTTTCTTAAAAATCGAGGGTATATGTTAGAATTCGAGAATACCTAAAGATACACAATAGAAAATCCTCTTGTTTTAAGAGGGCTAAGTTGAAGTCATCGGATTTCAAACCACCTCGAAAGAGTTAGACAAGAATGTATAATAGATGCCATAAAGTCAGCAACTTTGTTGGCCTTACGAAAGCAATGATTAATAATCACTTTCTTGAAAAAATGAAGGTCTAACTTTACATCTTTGATAATACTTGATATTTTTCACGGAATTTGTCAAGTACTACGAATCGAGTTTATTTTTGGTAACATGTAACTATCAACTATGTAAGTAATATTAATATCAACAAAATTTTAATCTTACAACCAGTACATCAACACATTTTCATAACTAGAGGCTGCAGCCATTATCAGTTAACAACAGGGGATACAAAAAATGAAAAACTGCATAATACCAACATCCCTACACCATTGTTGCCTAGTTGTACTCATTCCCGAAACACTCACGTAATCACTCTTAACCTGGATCACCAAGCTCATTGGCTGAAGCACAACCCCTTCCAACCTGCATACATTTCTCATTCGCCATATTTCATAACACACTCCATTTACCATTACCATAGCACAGATAACCTGCCTAGCCAGCATAGAAAACCTCTGCATCCTTACCAGATTAAGGCAATGGATCACTGAAGCATCAGGAAGATGCATCCAGTCAGCAATCAACTCAAAACATCTGATATGTCTAGTTTTTATATGATTTTACTCCCTAACTTAGCTCGATTTTACATGATTATTATAATTTGCTTAGTATATTTGTGAGCTAATTACGTGTTCGAGGTACATTGCTCGTTTTTGCTATGTTTTGTAGGAATCTAAGCATTTAGAGGCTTTTTCCTAGCACATTAGTAAGCAAAAACTAACTAACAACAAACAGATTCTAACAAATTAAACTACAACAATATAACTAGATCTACAAAAAAAAAAAATTGAGTAGAAAAACATACCGGTGGGGACGGCAGGGGCGGCAGGTCACGGTGGTGGGGGACGGCGGAGGGCGGGACGGCGGCCGACCGGTGGCAGTGGTGGCAGTGGTGGCGGTGGGGGTGTGGGAGAGGGTGAGGTGAATGTGTTTGTGGGTTTTGAATTTGAGAGAGTTTTGTTTTAGAGAGAGAAAGGTGAAGGACAAGTATCGTCTTTTTTATGAAAAACGTCGTCGATGTTTCCTAAAACGTCGTCGATGTTTTACAATCCGGATATTCAACCAATATTCACAAGATTATCTTTCTTAATGATGTAATTACTATGACCGAGGAAGGTCATGACCTACCTATTAACCTTGCTTGGGGATGGTCTTAAAGTCTTAAACACGGTAGTATCATCTTAGATTAAAATGGATTAATATACTCTTACGCATATAGGACAAACATTTTATTAGTGTATAGGCAGCCTTCTTGTGCCTCGCGTTTGATTAAGTGTAATAATGCCTAGATCAATCAAAGGACCTCAATTATTATTGGTGGATTTTATTGATTTTGTACTTCAAAATATTTACCTTTATATGGAGTATTTATTATAGGTTTGCCGAAGATTTGTGTCATTTAATCATAGTTGTGACTTGTAACCCTTCAACTCTAAAAAAAGTCATAAATTTTAGAATTTGTAAATTAAAATGTAATTTGAGTTTAACAAAAAAGTTTCCAAATATGAATTTATATAAAAAAATCTACAGAGCACAAAAAAGATACTCCGTATGAATTATTTTCCCCGTTTTTAAAAATATGCGCAGACTAAAATTTGAGTGTTTGGTCATTATTAAAAATGGTCCTCTAGCCATTACAAGTGTTGACAAAGATGTTGAAAAGGACTACAATACTGATGACTATAACAAGACAGAGAAGAATTCCAGAACCATGTCTCTGCTGCAATGCAGTATAACCTCGAAAGAGACGAGTCGCATTGCAGGACAAAAAATATATGGGATAGCATCGAGGTAGCCCATGAGGGCACAACGTAAAAGAAGAAACATCGTATCAATCTCTTAATGAAACAATACAAGTCTTACACAATGCTAAAATATGAGTCAATTAAGAACATGTCATAACTTAAAAACCTTGGTTAGACTTTTGAAACGGAGAACATAGTTCGGAAAATATTAAGAAGTCTCACTATAGATGGCAATCCTTAGTCACGACCATTGAAGAGGCTAAAGATTTATCTACCCTTACATGTAGACCTGGTAAATGGGTCAAACGGGTCGGGTTTGGGTCGGGTCAATATGGGTCGGGTCATCTCGGGTTTGCTCAATCTTTCGGGTCGGGTCGGGTCGCTTTTGGGTTTGGGTCACTTCGGGTTTGGGTCATTTCGGGTATGGGTCATTTTGGGTCGGGACATTTTAGATTCATATCCGATTTATTTGGGCCATTTTCAGGTCAAAATGATCAAGTTAGTTTTCGAGTCAAGCCCGCGTCGAGCCAAACTCGCACG
>JAIUZE010013366.1:0-29136 GCA_022085475.1 Heliosperma pusillum
TGTGCCGAAGTGACCAGCTATCCCCCCACCATGTGCTTCTCGAACTAACAATTCCCGAACTGGATGTTTAGGAATACACAAGCGATTATTTCGGAAAAGGAAACCGTCTTGCAACATGTACTCTTTGAACGGACCAGCAGCACATTGTTTGAAAATCTCACCGAAATCAGCATCTTTCATGTAGTAATCCTTTAACATCTCGAAACCAAGTAGCCTTACTCCAAGAGTTGTGAGCAAAGCATACCTGCGAGATAACGCATCAGCCACGATATTGCTTTTGCCCTCCTTGTATTTGGATGAGAAATGAAATGATTGAAGGAACTCGACCCATTTGGCATGTCGTGGATTAAGTTTCTGCTGCTCGTTAATATACTTCGAGGATTCATGATCGGAATGTAAAATAAAATGATTCGGCCTCAAGTAGTGACTCCAATGATCTAAGGCTCGGACAATAGCATAGAATTCCTTGTCGTATGTCGAATAATTGCAGCGAGCTCCACCCAACTTCTCGGAGAAATAAGCTATGGGACGCTTCTCTTGGACTAGAACAACCCCTATTCCAACACCACTAGCATCGCACTCAACTTCAAATGGTTTTGTGAAATCAGGTAGTGCAAGGATCGGTGCTTCGCATAACCTTTGTTTGTGATCAATTCGAAAGCTCGTTGGGCTGCTGTACCCCAAATGAATGATCCCTTCTTCAAACACTCGGTAATAGGACTCACAATTGTGCTAAAATCTCGAATAAAACGACGATAAAATGAAGCTAACCCATGAAATGATCGTACCTCTGTCACGGTTGTAGGTACTGGCCAGGAGCGAATAGCTTCTACCTTAGTTTTATCCACGGACACCCCATGCTTAGAAACGACATAACCAAGAAAGATCACCTCATCAACAAGAAAGGAACACTTCTCGGTCTTACCATAGAGCTTTTGAGCCCTCAATGCTTCGAAGACAGCCTTTAGATGGTGCACATGCTCATCTATGCTTCTACTGTACACAAGTATATCATCCAAATAAACAACAACGAATTTGCCAAGGAAAGGTTTGAGTACCTCGTTCATTAGTCTCATGAAAGTGCTTGGGGCATTCGTTAGCCCGAAGGGCATTACCAACCACTCATACAGACCGTGTTTGGTCTTGAATGCGGTCTTCCACTCGTCTCCCTCCTTCATTCGAATCTGATGGTACCCACTTCGCAAATCGATTTTCGAAAACACCATCGAACCATGTAACTCATCCAACATATCATCAAGTCTCGGAATGGGAAATCGATACTTGATAGTTATGTTGTTGACAGCCCTACTATCGATGCACATACGCCATGACCCATCTTTATTTGGAACTAATAAGACCGGAACAGCACACGGACTTAGGCTCTCACGCACATACCCTCGTTCCATCAACTCTTCGATTTGGCGCTGCATCTCTTTGGTTTCTTCGGGGTTACTACGATAAGCTGCCTTATTAGGCAATTGTGCACCTGGTATTAAGTCGATTTGATGCTCGATTCCTCTAATAGGTGGTAAACCACTAGGCAAATCATCGCGGAATACATCTGCAAATTCGAGGAGTAAATCATTAATACCACGATGCTCGCTTATTTGTGGTTGGGGCTGATTTATGGCTAAGAGCGCATAAACATATCCACCATTGTCGAGCACTTGTTCCACCTCTCTCTCATTAGCAAACATTGCTAAGCTTGGTTTCTTACTCCTGCCCGAATACATAGAACGAATAGCCTCCGGTGTCATAGGCTTCAATGTGATCTGCTTACCATTAGTCATCAAAGAATACTCATTACTCCTTCCATGGTGCGTTACATCCCTATCAAACTGCCAAGGGCGACCCAACAACACATGACACGCATCCATAGGAATCACGTCGCACAACACCTCGTCTTTGTAAGGACCCATTGAAAAATTCACCCTAGTCTGTTTCGAAACTTTAACTTTGCTTCCATCATCGAGCCAATGTAAAGTATACGGTTTTGGATGTGGTGTAGTTACAAGAGCAAGTTTATCAACCAACTCCGTTGCAGCAACATTGGTGCAGCTACCACCATCGACAATCACGCTACACCTCTTATCATTAATCTGGCATTTCGTGTGAAAAATTTGGTCACGTTGCTCTCCCTTTATCGGTTCATTCTTCGAGTGCAACATACGTCGTAGGACCAATGAGGTATCATAAACAGGTGCCTCATAGGCTAAGGAGTCATCCTCGGCCTCCTCACTTCCATCTAACACAAACAGCCCCTCCTCCTCGATAGCCCTATCGTAGGACAACTCATCACGCAAATCCATGGCCTCTCGTAGAGTAACAACTCGTTTATTAGGGCAATCACTTCGGAAGTGACCAAACCCTTGACATTTAAAACAACGAACATTGGACATGCTCTTTTCTTTGTTACTCGGTTCTGGTTTGTCTCGAACGAGCGTTTTTGGTGTGGTAGCAGCCGTGACTACAGTAGACACGGGCATTCCAGCCCTAGCTCCCTCGGTTCTAGGCCAAGCATTAGTCTTAGGGGTATAACTTGTGCTAGATCGATTAGCTTTCAACTTATTCTCAACTTTCAAACACAATTGGCACAACATATCAAACGAACTATAGGGCTGTAAGTCTACGGTGTTTGCAATGTTTCTATTCAATCCCCTACAAAACCTAGCCATCTTTTGCTCCTCTAATTCATCCAACTCGCACATTAAAGCAAGTTTCTCAAATTCCGCAATGTAATTGAGTATCGACATACTACCTTGGCATAGTTCTGCAACCTTTCTATATAAATCGATCTTATGACTTTTGGGAACATACCTCTTTCTGAGTTTTCGTTTGAGATCCTCCCATGAGTTCAGTTTATCCTTCCCTTCTCTTGTTCGTTTTGCCTTGAGATTTTCGAACCAAAGTGATGCACTCTTCACCAATTTCAGAATAGCGTACTTGCATCGCTTCTCATCGGTCACATCCTTGAAATCGAACATCCTTTCAATTTTTCGTTCCCATTCCAAGTACTCCTCCGGATCTGTACTACCATCGAAGTCTGGTAGTTCTGTTATCTTAAACTCGTCGATGGACCTGGTAGTCTCATTCCGTCTTGCACCCATCATACGATTCCCTATATCTGGGTTTGCACGCAACAAGTCGCGCAACTGTTGTAATATGGTTGCATCGTCTCCCATCAACCTAGCTCTGATGCCACAAATGATATAAAACGCGGAAGCAATTAACGATTGTGTCTCGAAGTTCTGAACAAACGAGTACCAACAGCAACAACAACGGTATTTAACAAATAATAGGATTGTTTGAGTGTTGTTTACGACGAAATAGCAGCAGCAATAGTCAATAATTCGTAACTGTAACACCCCGACCCAAACCTTGGGTCGGGAGCGGTCACTCATGATAGCTCTCCAGGCTGTGTACATGGCCCACAGATCAACACGGGTCCTTTCCAGCGCATTTTGTCCTCACTCATGCGCATCCCGGGAACCTTCCCAGGAGGTCACCCATCCTAAGACTACTCTCAGTCAAGCACGCTTAACTTTTGAGTTCTTTTGCATGGATGACCAGAAAAGAAAGTGCACTTTGTTGATATGAGTAGTACTTTCAATCCCTTTTAAGCACTAGTCATTTAAGCCTCTCAATGGACCTCTTCAACTATTGTGGGGTGTTACAATCACCCCCACTTGAAGAACGCAACGTCCTCGTTGCGCCTGGGAGCATAACCGCTAACCCAGAATCCTCCCCCGCTAGGTTGGTGATCACAATGGAGCGTATAACAACTGCCTCCATCACCAGACGGTCGCAGGGTTGCTCTGATACCATTTGTAACACCCCGACCCAAACCTTGGGTCGGGAGCGGTCACTCATGATAGCTCTCCAGGCTGTGTACATGGCCCACAGATCAACACGGGTCCTTTCCAGCGCATTTTGTCCTCACTCATGCGCATCCCGGGAACCTTCCCAGGAGGTCACCCATCCTAAGACTACTCTCAGTCAAGCACGCTTAACTTTTGAGTTCTTTTGCATGGATGACCAGAAAAGAAAGTGCACTTTGTTAATATGAGTAGTACTTTCAATCCTTTTAAGCACTAGTCATTTAAGCCTCTCAATGGACCTCTTCAACTATTGTGGGGTGTTACAGTAACGATGAACAGTAACGCCGATGAACAGTAACGACAATAAACAGTACGTTGAACAGTAAATAACAAAAATAAAAGAGCGATATTTAGCTTCGAGATTCGACCTGAATTCGCAGCTAATAACGAAGGAGTTTGCAGCACAAACTACGATCGCAAATGACTTGAAGTTCGTTCTCAAATCAAAGGAATTGGTGATCAAACTGATCGGGTTTTCTGTGTTTATATTGATGGTTGAATGAAATCAAATGTAGCAGCATACAAGCCTTATATAGGCAGCTCTAGGGTTAACTAATTGATCTTCTAAAAGATCATTCTAGGAAAGAAATAACAGAATATAAGCTAACAAAATATCAAATGCAAATAAGAAAATTACGGAAATAGCACTGCCAAGCTCAAGGGTTATTAATGATTAAGACCCCGACTCCTTGGACTTGGTTATGCGTGCCAATATAGCCCAACACACAAGCATCATGAGCATCCCCTTCTTGTACGTTGCTTGGCCCAATCGTGACCTCTTCCACAATGTTATCCTCAAACGCATCATGAACCGTGCAACTCTAAGCTCTTCCTTTTCTTCTAGGTCACAAAGTATTTGTTGGAGTAAAGGTCCTCAACAATAGTGCGATCACATAATTAAATATCAATAATAAGAATACAAAGGGATGATGAATATTATAGTCAACTGGTCAACATAAATCGGTAACGATTGGCTCAATTGAGTTTGACGTTACTGTCGTATGACGGTGGTGATCAGTTGATCCCTTGAGGTCACACCTAAAGGACAATCCCCTAATCATGTACATTAATTAATTGTATAGTGATACAGATTAATTAATCCCTTAAAATGAACCAAGTTTAAATTGTGAGTAAGAAATATATCTTATTGTAATATGATTAAATAAGATTCATTTTGGTAATTTAATTGTTATATTACTAAGAATGCATTATGTTTATGAAACATTTGAGATAAGTAAAATTGGTCGATTATAATTACAAACTGTTGTAGATTATATTAACCAAATATGAGATGACCCATTTTATTTACATGTAATTATTAAATGTGACTTAAAATGTTAAGTCTAATTTATTTGTTATGAAATTGCATTTAAATTGGTTAAATGCACATTTATAAGCAAAATTACATGTTACATGTCACATGTCACACTTGTGACAAATGACAAATTGCAAAAATAAAATGGACACCCATTTTAAGTGGGGTGCACCGGTTTTGTAGTGTATATTAGGGTGATTAGTTTTTGTGTATTATTCTAATTGAGAATTAGACACAATCATACAATAGACTAATACCTACACTCAACCTAATGTCTTGTTAAGAACAAATGAAAGGGACAACACCACACCCATGTGATGGGTGGGTGGCCGGTCATAGCTACCAAGAATAAGAAGGATTATTTCCTTCTTATTCAATACACAATCTCATTTCATTTTGCATGTAATCCTTATCTCTCTAAATCTCTTCTTTCTTACTCTAAAACTCAAGAAGTTTTAACATATTTTAGAGTTCATATTCTAATAAAATTACTAGTGTAGTAATAAAGTTATTAGATTTATTTTAAAGGGTTACTACTAATAATACTAGTGTAGTATTTTAGTAGAGATAAAAAGGGGTAGTCTTGGGTGCATCTAATAGGAGTGTTCTAACACTTAGAACTTGGAAGTTCATCCCTAACATTATAAGCTCAAGAACAAAGTAGGAAGGAGTCCAATTTTGTGCCCAAAATTTGTCATAAGATCAATGTAAGGAAAAGTTCTTCTTATCTTTGTCTTATTTTGTTATGCATGCATAAGATTTATTTAGTTTAAGAGTAAACTAAATGTATAATGATATTAGAAGTGTCTAATATTGAGTTTAAGAAACATACAGTATTGTCATCTTCTCAAATTCCTTGATATACTCGGCCACGGACAGATTTTCTTGTGATAAGGCTTGTAACTTTAGGTAGTTCTCTTGTTCACAATCTTTAGGTAAGAACCTCTTCATTAGATGTTTCTTCAATTTCTCCCAAGTATCGATCTTACTCTTCTTTTCTCTCTTTCGTTGTTTCTTCAAGTTTTCATACCATAAAGATGCATAAAGTAAGCTTAAGAATAGCTACCTTGAATTGTTTATGCTCATCATACTCCTTGTATTCAAAGACTCGTTCCGTTTGCCTAATCCAATCCATAAACTTCTCCGGATCTAAATCACCATTGAAATCAGGTATGTCAAGCTTTAGGCCTCGATCATCATCGTTTCTTCTTTCCTTCTTGTTCTTGGAGATCACACTTTCCTTTTCCGAATCTGAACTCTCTCCAGACCTACTTCTACTCGGCATCATACCATGACCTTTTGGATGTTGGGTATACATCTTCATGAACTCTTTTATTGTATAGCCTAGCTCATCCACTTTTCCATTCATCGCGTTCAATTGATCTTGAAACGATGTGTTATCTCCACTAGATTCTGTATTCCCAGGCATTGTCACGTCCTCCCAAGAAGTGATAATGTTAAGAAACAAATCATAAACTAGCTCTGATACCAAATTGATGTAAAACTGCTCGGTTTTAAACTGAACAATTCAACGGACTGTTTATTTTGTTTTCTGTATTTATGTTGCAGCGGAATTACTGTATTTTTTGGGTTTTTGTATGTGTTGGAACAAATAAAATAAAAGATATGAATTAGCTAAGACAATCTCGCAAGATCACTCAACTAAGACTGGAATTAATCAAGTGATCTCGCAAGACAACTTGACCAACTCGTGTGTAAACTCTCAACCTCGCAAGATATCAAGCAAACACAAATTCAACCTCGCAAGGAAGAATGGTTATTATTTCCCTCTCGCAAGAAGTAAATAATAGAACTTAAAGCTCGCAAGCTATTAAGAACAAACAAGTAATAACTTGAATTCAATTCTCAATTGTGTGAATAATTCTGATTACATAGCTTGGTATTTATACTACTAGTACTTACCTTAAACTAGCTAGATAGAAATTAGGAAATATTGTGAACACTACCTTATAATAATAAGATCACCACACTATTTTATTCAAATTAATAAAATAGTAATTAGCTGCTGCCATCCTTACTCCATGTTATCATATTAACTTGATTTGAGCCCATTTTGAAACCTTCAGAAATGTGAGTTACATTTCGACTAATCAAGACTTCATTTTCATTTTCTTCTAGTGCTCCCGCATCACAAACTATGGGTAATGAAGGAAGACTCATTGTTCACATAAGGAGTTACAATGCAAACAATGGGTAATGAAGGAAGACTCATTGTTCAGACAATTAGTTACAATGCAAACAATGGGTAATGAAGGAAGTCTCATTGTTCACACAAGGAGTTAGCATTGAAACAATGGGTAATGAAGGAAGACTTATCGTTCACATAAGGAGTTACAATGCAATAAATGCGTGATGAAGAAAGGAAGACTCATTGTTCACAGAAGGAGTTACAATGCAAACTATGGGTAATGAAGGAAGTAAAGCAGGAGCTAGGGGAGCAACCTCATTTGGCAATCCAGTTCAGACAACAACCAACAAAGACACCCATATTCAGTCTAAGGCAAATCAAGTCCAAACAACTAAGTTTTCAAAAGCAACAAAAGGTAACCATGTCCAAGCAACACACAATCAAGTTATGACACCATCAAAGGCTCATGATCAAGAAACAACAACATCTACACAAGCCATGCCAACCAGAGTAACAAGGTCCCAAATCAACAACAGCCAGAAGGATTCCACAGACACAAGTACCAGTTCCAGGCCACATATCCTACAACAATTGTCCAAGCAAGGGCTCCAACTTCTTTTCCCATCTAGTTGAGGTCCTTAGCTACAAAAAAGTCCAGGATAAGTTTTCCAAAGTATCCTTGGAAGTTCAAGTAAAACAGCCCACAAGTTAATCAGTCACTTTGAGAGCCAGGCTGGTTTCAAGACCAATGGATGAACAAAGGCATCTTACTTTTGTGTGACCCTTAGTAGTATTAATAAGGACGTGGGAAGGAGCTTAGAAGTCCCTCTCAAGGTTCCATTTGAAGCACCAGACAGCCAAAACAACCCCAAAGAAAACTGCTCAAACAATGCCATTTCAGGAAAGGAGACAAACTTACTTTTCAGTTGCTTTTTCTGAAGTTGTTGCAGTCTGTTTTGCTCGTCTTACTAGTAGACTTTTGTATCTCATTTGTTGTTATTTCAGGGGTCCTTTAAGCCCTTAGATGTAGTCTTATGTTGGATGGTGAGGATCTTTTGTAATGCTCTATATAAAGAGCCTTTTGCCTTGAAAGAAACTCAGAATGCTGAATGATAAAAACCAGAGTTTTCACTCTTTCTTTGTTAACCTGTGCCAGCCTTGGTTAGCTCTCAACCCTCAACAAACTTGTGCTAGTCTTAGTTTGTTGGCCTGAGTTAGGGTCATTCACTTGTGCTTGTCCTAGTGGGTGAGTTTAGCTTGGGATTCACTGCATTTAGAACTATCTGTGCTTGTCTTGGTAGTCCTGAATACAGGGTTTTATCTATCTTGTCCTTGTCTTGTGTTGTGTGTTTTCTATTCTTGTCTTAGCCCCTAGTTTGGTGTTTCAGGAAGACTCATTGTTCACAGAAGGAGTTACAATGCAAACAATGGGTAATGAAGAAAGAAAGACAAGGATTTAAAATACAAACAATGGGTAATGAAAGAAGACTCATCGTTCACACAAGGAGTTACAATGCAAACAATGGGTAATGAAGAAAGAAAGACAAGGAGTTACAATGAAAACATTAAGTGATGAAGAAAGGAAGACTCATTGTTCACACAAGGAGTTACGATTCAAACAATGGGTAATGAAGGAAGACTAATCGTTCACACAAGGAGTTACAATGCAAACAATGGGTAATGAAGAAAGAAAAACAAGGAGTTACAATGCAAACAATGGGTAATGAAGGAAGACTCATTGTTCACACAAGGACTTACAATGCAAACTATGAGTAATGAAGGAAGACTCATTGTTCACACAAGGAGTTACAATGCAAACAATGTGTAATGAAGGAAGACTCATCGTTCACACAAGGAGTTACAATGCAAACAATGGGTAATGAATAAAGGAAGACTCATTGTTCACACAAGGAGTTACAATGCAAACAATGGGTAATGAAGGAAGACTTGTTGTTCAAACAAGGAGTTACAATGCAATCTATGGGTATTGAAGGAACACTCATTGTTCACAGAAGGAGTTACAATGCAAACAATGGGTAATAAAGGAGGACTTGTTGTTCACACAAGGAGTTACAATGCAAACTATGGGTATTGAAGGAACACTCATTGTTCACAGAAGGAGTTACAATGCAAACAATGGGTAATGAAGGAAGACTCAATGTTCACACAAGGAGTTACAATGCAAACAATGGGTAATGAAGAAAGGAAGACTCATTGTTCACATAAGGAGTTACGATTCAAACAATGGGTAATGAAGGAAGACTCATTTCTCACACAAGGAGTTACAATGAAAACTATGGGTAATGAAGGAACTCTCATTGTTCACACAAGGAGTTGCGATGCAAACAATGGGTAATGAAGAAAGGAAGACTCATTGTTCACAGAAGGAGTTACAATGCAAACAATGGGTAATGAAGGAAGACTCATTGTTCAGACAATAAGTTACAATGCAACCAATTGGTAATGAAAGAAGACTCATTGTTCACACAAGGAGGTACAATTCAAACAATGGGTAATGAAGGAAGACTCATCGTTCACACAATGAGTTACAATGCAAACAATATGTGATGAAGAAAAGAAGACTCATCGTTCACAGAAGGAGTTACAATGCAAATAATGGGTATTGAAAAAAAAAACTCATTCTTCACACAAGGAGTTACAATGCAAACAATGGGTGATGAAGAAAGGAAGACTCATTTTTCACACAAAGAGTTACAATGAAAACTATGGGTAATGAAGGAAGTCTCATTGTTCACACAAGGAGTTGCGATGCAAACAATGGGTAATGAAGAAAGGAAGACTCATTGTTCACACAAGGAGTTACAATGCAAACAATGGGTAGTGAAGGAAGACTCATCATTCACACAAGGAGTTACAATGCAAACAATGGGTAATGAAGAAAGGAAGACTCATTTTTCACACAAGGAGTTACAATGCTTACAATGGGTAATGAAGGAAGACTTATTGTTCAGACAATGAGTTACAATGCAAACAATTGGTAATGAAGGAAGACTCATTGTTCACACATGGATTTACAATTCAAACAATGGGTAATGAAGGAAGACTCATCGTTCACACAAGGAGTTACAATGCAAACAATATGTGATGAAGAAAGGCAGACTCATTGTTCACAGAAAGAGTTACAATGCAAACTATGGGTAATGAATGAAGACACATTTTCCACACAAGGAGTTACAATGCAAACAATAGGTAATGAAGAAAGAAAGGCAAGGAGTTACAATGCAAACAATGGGTAATGTAGGAAGACTCATCGTTCACACAAGGAGTTACAATGCAAACAATGGGTGATGAAGAAAGGAATACTCATTGTTCCAACAAGGAGTTACGATTCAAACAATGGGTAATGAAGGAAGACTCATTTTTCACACAAGGAGTTACAATGAAAACTATGGGTAATGAAGGAAGTCTCATTGTTCACACAAGGAGTTGCGATGCAAACAATGGGTAATGAAGAAAGGAAGACTCAATGTTCACACAAGGAATTACAATGCAAACAATGGGTAATGAAGGAAGACTCGTCATTCACACAAGGAGTTACAATGCAAACAATGGGTAATGAAGAAAGGAAGACTCATTTTTCACACAAGGAGTTACAATGCAAACAATGGGTAATGAAGAAAGACTCGTTGTTCACACAAGGAGTTACAATGCAAACAATGGGTAATGAAGGAAGACTCATTGTTCAGACAATAAGTTACAATGCAACCAATTGGTAATGAAGGAAGACTCATTGTTCACACAAGGAGTTACAATTTAAACAATGGGTAATGAAGGAAGACACATCGTTCACACAAGGAGTTACAATGCAAACAATATGTGATGAAGAAAGGAAGACTCATTGTTCACCGAAAGAGTTACAATGCAAACTATGGGTAATGAAGGAAGACTCATTGTTCACAGAAGGAGTTACAATGCAAACAATGGGTAATGAAGAAAGAAAGACAAGGAGTTACAATGCAAACAATGGGTAATGTACGAAAACTCATCCTTCACAGAAGGAGTTACAATGCAAACAATGGGTATTGAAAAAAAAAAACTCATTCTTCACACAAGGAGTTACAATGCAAACAATGGGTGATGATGAAAGAAAGACACATTGTTCCAACAAGGAGTTACGATTCAAACAATGGGTAATAAAGGAAGACTCATTTTTCACACAAAGAGTTACAATGAAAACTATGGGTAATGAAGGAAGTCTCATTGTTCACACAAGGAGTTGCGATGCAAACAATGGGTAATGAAGAAAGGAAGACTCATTGTTCACACAAGGAGTTACAATGCAAACATTGGGTAATGAAGGAAGACTCATCATTCACACAAGGAGTTACAATGCAAACAATGGGTAATGAAGAAAGGAAGACTCATTTTTCACACAAGGAGTTACAATGCTTACAATGGGTAATGAAGGAAGACTCATTGTTCAGACAATGAGTTACAATGCAAACAATTGGTAATGAAGGAAGACTCATTGTTCACACAAGGATTTACAATTCAAACAATGGGTAATGAAGGAAGACTCATCGTTCACACAAGGAGTTACAATGCAAACAATATGTGATGAAGAAAGGAAGACTCATTGTTCACAGAAAGAGTTACAATGCAAACTATGGGTAATGAATGAAGACTCATTTTCCACACAAGGAGTTACAATGCAAACAATAGGTAATGAAGAAAGAAAGACAAGGAGTTACAATGCAAACAATGGGTAATGTAGGAAGACTCATCGTTCACACAAGGAGTTACAATGCAAACAAAAGGTGATGAAGAAACGAATACTCATTGTTCAAACAAGGTGTTACGATTCAAACAATGGGTAATGAAGGAAGACTCATTTTTCACACAAGGAGTTACAATGAAAACTATGGGTAATGAAGGAAGTCTCATTGTTCACACAAGGAGTTCCGATGCAAACAATGGGTAATGAAGAAAGGAAGACTCAATATTCACACAAGGAGTTACAATGCAAACAATGGGTAATGAAGGAAGACACGTCATTCACACAAGGAGTTACAATGCAAACAATGGGTAATAAAGAAAGGAAGACTCATTTTTCATACAAGGAGTTACAATGCAAACAATGGGTAATGAAGGAAGACTCGTTGGTCACACAAGGAGTTACAATGCAAACTATGGGTATTGAAGGAAGACTCATTGTTCACAGAAGGAGTTACAATGCAAACTACGGGTAATGAAGGAAGACTCATTGTTCACAGAAGGAGTTACAATGCAAACAATGGGTAATGAAGGAAGACTCATTGTTCACACAAGGAGTTACAATTCCAACAATGGGTAATGAAGGAAGACTCATCGTTCACACAAGGAGTTACAATGCAAACAATATGTGATGAAGAAGGGAAGACTCATTGTTCACAGAAAAAGTTACAATGCAAACTATGGGTAATGAAGGAAGACTCATTGTTCACAAAAGGAGTTACAATGCAAACAATGGGTAATGAAGAAAGAAAGACAAGGAGTTACAATGCAAACAATGGGTAATGTAGGAAGACTCATCGTTCACACAAGGAGTTACAATGCAAACAATGGGTATTGAAAAAAAAAAACTCATTCTTCACACAAGGAGTTACAATGCAAACAATGGGTGATGAAGAAAGGAAGACTCATTGTTCCAACAAGGAGGTACGATTCAAACAAAGGGTAATGAAGGAAGACTCATTTTTCACACAAGGAGTTACAATGAAAACTATGGGCAATGAAGGAAGTCCCATTGTTCAGACAAGGAGTTGCGATGCAAACAATGGGTAATGAAGAAAGGAAGACACATTGTTCACATAAGGACTTACAATGCAAACAATGGGTAATGAAGGAAGACTCATTCTTCACACAAGGAGTTACAATGCAAACAATGGGTAATGAAGAAAGGAAGACTCATTCTTCACACAAGGAGTTACAATGCAAACAATGGGTAATGAAGGAAGACTCATCGTTCACACAAGGAGTTACAATGCAAACAATGGGTAATGAAGAAAGGAAGACTCTTTTTTCACACAAGGAGTTACCCCCTCCCCCCAAAATGCAATACCAAATGTGTAATGAAGGAAGACTCATCGTTCACACAAGGAGTTACAATGCAAACAATGGGTAATGAATAAAGAAAGACTCATTGTTCACACAAGGAGTTATAATGCAAACAATGGGTAATGAAAGAGGACTTGTTGTTCACACAAGGAGTTACAATGCAAAACTATGGGTATTGAAGGAACACTCATTGTTCACAGAAGGAGTTACAATGCAAACAATGGGTAATAAAGGAAGACCAATGTTCACACAAGGAGTTACAATGCAAACAATGGGTAATGAAGAAAGGAAGACTCATTGTTCACATAAGGAGTTACGATTCAAACAATGGGTAATGAAGGAAGACTCATTTCTCACACAAGGAGTTACAATGAAAACTATGGGTAATGAAGGAACTCTCATTGTTCACACAAGGAGTTGCGATGCAAACAATGGGTAATGAAGAAAGGAAGACTCATTGTTCACAGAAGGAGTTACAATGCAAACAATGGGTAATGAAGGAAGACTCATTGTTCAGACAATAAGTTACAATGCAACCAATTGGTAATGAAAGAAGACTCATTGTTCACACAAGGAGGTACAATTCAAACAATGGGTAATGAAGGAAGACTCATCGTTCACACAATGAGTTACAATGCAAACAATATGTGATGAAGAAAGGAAGACTCATCGTTCACAGAAGGAGTTACAATGCAAATAATGGGTATTGAAAAAAAAACTCATTCTTCACACAAGGAGTTACAATGCAAACAATGGGTGATGAAGAAAGGAAGACTCATTTTTCACACAAAGAGTTACAATGAAAACTATGGGTAATGAAGGAAGTCTCATTGTTCACACAAGGAGTTGCGATGCAAACAATGGGTAATGAAGAAAGGAAGACTCATTGTTCACACAAGGAGTTACAATGCAAACAATGGGTAGTGAAGGAAGACTCATCATTCACACAAGGAGTTACAATGCAAACAATGGGTAATGAAGAAAGGAAGACTCATTTTTCACACAAGGAGTTACAATGCTTACAATGGGTAATGAAGGAAGACTTATTGTTCAGACAATGAGTTACAATGCAAACAATTGGTAATGAAGGAAGACTCATTGTTCACACATGGATTTACAATTCAAACAATGGGTAATGAAGGAAGACTCATCGTTCACACAAGGAGTTACAATGCAAACAATATGTGATGAAGAAAGGCAGACTCATTGTTCACAGAAAGAGTTACAATGCAAACTATGGGTAATGAATGAAGACACATTTTCCACACAAGGAGTTACAATGCAAACAATAGGTAATGAAGAAAGAAAGGCAAGGAGTTACAATGCAAACAATGGGTAATGTAGGAAGACTCATCGTTCACACAAGGAGTTACAATGCAAACAATGGGTGATGAAGAAAGGAATACTCATTGTTCCAACAAGGAGTTACGATTCAAACAATGGGTAATGAAGGAAGACTCATTTTTCACACAAGGAGTTACAATGAAAACTATGGGTAATGAAGGAAGTCTCATTGTTCACACAAGGAGTTGCGATGCAAACAATGGGTAATGAAGAAAGGAAGACTCAATGTTCACACAAGGAATTACAATGCAAACAATGGGTAATGAAGGAAGACTCGTCATTCACACAAGGAGTTACAATGCAAACAATGGGTAATGAAGAAAGGAAGACTCATTTTTCACACAAGGAGTTACAATGCAAACAATGGGTAATGAAGAAAGACTCGTTGTTCACACAAGGAGTTACAATGCAAAAAATGGGTAATGAAGGAAGACTCATTGTTCAGACAATAAGTTACAATGCAACCAATTGGTAATGAAGGAAGACTCATTGTTCACACAAGGAGTTACAATTTAAACAATGGGTAATGAAGGAAGACTCATCGTTCACACAAGGAGTTACAATGCAAACAATATGTGATGAAGAAAGGAAGACTCATTGTTCACCGAAAGAGTTACAATGCAAACTATGGGTAATGAAGGAAGACTCATTGTTCACAGAAGGAGTTACAATGCAAACAATGGGTAATGAAGAAAGAAAGACAAGGAGTTACAATGCAAACAATGGGTAATGTACGAAAACTCATCCTTCACAGAAGGAGTTACAATGCAAACAATGGGTATTGAAAAAAAAAAACTCATTCTTCACACAAGGAGTTACAATGCAAACAATGGGTGATGATGAAAGAAAGACACATTGTTCCAACAAGGAGTTACGATTCAAACAATGGGTAATAAAGGAAGACTCATTTTTCACACAAAGAGTTACAATGAAAACTATGGGTAATGAAGGAAGTCTCATTGTTCACACAAGGAGTTGCGATGCAAACAATGGGTAATGAAGAAAGGAAGACTCATTGTTCACACAAGGAGTTACAATGCAAACATTGGGTAATGAAGGAAGACTCATCATTCACACAAGGAGTTACAATGCAAACAATGGGTAATGAAGAAAGGAAGACTCATTTTTCACACAAGGAGTTACAATGCTTACAATGGGTGATGAAGGAAGACTCATTGTTCAGACAATGAGTTACAATGCAAACAATTGGTAATGAAGAAAGACTCATTGTTCACACAAGGATTTACAATTCAAACAATGGGTAATGAAGGAAGACTCATCGTTCACACAAGGAGTTACAATGCAAACAATATGTGATGAAGAAAGGAAGACTCATTGTTCACAGAAAGAGTTACAATGCAAACTATGGGTAATGAATGAAGACTCATTTTCCACACAAGGAGTTACAATGCAAACAATAGGTAATGAAGAAAGAAAGACAAGGAGTTACAATGCAAACAATGGGTAATGTAGGAAGACTCATCGTTCACACAAGGAGTTACAATGCAAACAAAAGGTGATGAAGAAACGAATACTCATTGTTCAAACAAGGTGTTACGATTCAAACAATGGGTAATGAAGGAAGACTCATTTTTCACACAAGGAGTTACAATGAAAACTATGGGTAATGAAGGAAGTCTCATTGTTCACACAAGGAGTTCCGATGCAAACAATGGGTAATGAAGAAAGGAAGACTCAATATTCACACAAGGAGTTACAATGCAAACAATGGGTAATGAAGGAAGACACGTCATTCACACAAGGAGTTACAATGCAAACAATGGGGGTAATAAAGAAAGGAAGACTCATTTTTCATACAAGGAGTTACAATGCAAACAATGGGTAATGAAGGAAGACTCGTTGGTCACACAAGGAGTTACAATGCAAACTATGGGTATTGAAGGAAGACTCATTGTTCACAGAAGGAGTTACAATGCAAACTACGGGTAATGAAGGAAGACTCATTGTTCACAGAAGGAGTTACAATGCAAACAATGGGTAATGAAGGAAGACTCATTGTTCACACAAGGAGTTACAATTCCAACAATGGGTAATGAAGGAAGACTCATCGTTCACACAAGGAGTTACAATGCAAACAATATGTGATGAAGAAGGGAAGACTCATTGTTCACAGAAAAAGTTACAATGCAAACTATGGGTAATGAAGGAAGACTCATTGTTCACAAAAGGAGTTACAATGCAAACAATGGGTAATGAAGAAAGAAAGACAAGGAGTTACAATGCAAACAATGGGTAATGTAGGAAGACTCATCGTTCACACAAGGAGTTACAATGCAAACAATGGGTATTGAAAAAAAAAAACTCATTCTTCACACAAGGAGTTACAATGCAAACAATGGGTGATGAAGAAAGGAAGACTCATTGTTTCAACAAGGAGTTACGATTCAAACAAAGGGTAATGAAGGAAGATTCATTTTTCACACAAGGAGTTACAATGAAAACTATGGGCAATGAAGGAAGTCCCATTGTTCAGACAAGGAGTTGCGATGCAAAAAATGGGTAATGAAGAAAGGAAGACACATTGTTCACATAAGGACTTACAATGCAAACAATGGGTAATGAAGGAAGACTCATTCTTCACACAAGGAGTTACAATGCAAACAATGGGTAATGAAGAAAGGAAGACTCATTCTTCACACAAGGAGTTACAATGCAAACAATGGGTAATGAAGGAAGACTCATCGTTCACAACAAGGCGTTACATTGCAAACAAGGGTAAGAAGACAAAAGCGAAGACTCTTTTTAAACACCAAGGAGTTACAATGCAAACAATGGGTAATGAAGGAAAGACTTGTTGTCAAACAAGGATTACAATTGCAAAACTATGGGATTGAAGGAACACCTTGTTCACACAAGGAGTTATAATGCAAACAATGGGTAATGAAAGAGGACTTGTTGTTCACACAAGGAGTTACAATGCAAACTATGGGTATTGAAGGAACACTCATTGTTCACAGAAGGAGTTACAATGCAAACAATGGGTAATGAAGGAAGACTCAATGTTCACACAAGGAGTTACAATGCAAACAATGGGTAATGAAGAAAGGAAGACTCATTGTTCACATAAGGAGTTACGATTCAAACAATGGGTAATGAAGGAAGACTCATTTCTCACACAAGGAGTTACAATGAAAACTATGGGTAATGAAGGAACTCTCATTGTTCACACAAGGAGTTGCGATGCAAACAATGGGTAATGAAGAAAGGAAGACTCATTGTTCACAGAAGGAGTTACAATGCAAACAATGGGTAATGAAGGAAGACTCATTGTTCAGACAATAAGTTACAATGCAACCAATTGGTAATGAAAGAAGACTCATTGTTCACACAAGGAGGTACAATTCAAACAATGGGTAATGAAGGAAGACTCATCGTTCACACAATGAGTTACAATGCAAACAATATGTGATGAAGAAAGGAAGACTCATCGTTCACAGAAGGAGTTACAATGCAAATAATGGGTATTGAAAAAAAAACTCATTCTTCACACAAGGAGTTACAATGCAAACAATGGGTGATGAAGAAAGGAAGACTCATTTTTCACACAAAGAGTTACAATGAAAACTATGGGTAATGAAGGAAGTCTCATTGTTCACACAAGGAGTTGCGATGCAAACAATGGGTAATGAAGAAAGGAAGACTCATTGTTCACACAAGGAGTTACAATGCAAACATTGGGTAATGAAGGAAGACTCATCATTCACACAAGGAGTTACAATGCAAACAATGGGTAATGATGAAAGGAAGACTCATTTTTCACACAAGGAGTTACAATGCTTACAATGGGTAATGAAGGAAGACTCATTGTTCAGACAATGAGTTACAATGCAAACAATTGGTAATGAAGGAAGACTCATTGTTCACACAAGGATTTACAATTCAAACAATGGGTAATGAAGGAAGACTCATCGTTCACACAAGGAGTTACAATGCAAACAATATGTGATGAAGAAAGGAAGACTCATTGTTCACAGAAAGAGTTACAATGCAAACTATGGGTAATGAATGAAGACTCATTTTCCACACAAGGAGTTACAATGCAAACAATAGGTAATGAAGAAAGAAAGACAAGGAGTTACAATGCAAACAATGGGTAATGTAGGAAGACTCATCGTTCACACAAGGAGTTACAATGCAAACAAAAGGTGATGAAGAAACGAATACTCATTGTTCAAACAAGGTGTTACGATTCAAACAATGGGTAATGAAGGAAGACTCATTTTTCACACAAGGAGTTACAATGAAAACTATGGGTAATGAAGGAAGTCTCATTGTTCACACAAGGAGTTCCGATGCAAACAATGGGTAATGAAGAAAGGAAGACTCAATATTCACACAAGGAGTTACAATGCAAACAATGGGTAATGAAGGAAGACACGTCATTCACACAAGGAGTTACAATGCAAACAATGGGGGTAATAAAGAAAGGAAGACTCATTTTTCATACAAGGAGTTACAATGCAAACAATGGGTAATGAAGGAAGACTCGTTGGTCACACAAGGAGTTACAATGCAAACTATGGGTATTGAAGGAAGACTCATTGTTCACAGAAGGAGTTACAATGCAAACTACGGGTAATGAAGGAAGACTCATTGTTCACAGAAGGAGTTACAATGCAAACAATGGGTAATGAAGGAAGACTCATTGTTCACACAAGGAGTTACAATTCCAACAATGGGTAATGAAGGAAGACTCATCGTTCACACAAGGAGTTACAATGCAAACAATATGTGATGAAGAAGGGAAGACTCATTGTTCACAGAAAAAGTTACAATGCAAACTATGGGTAATGAAGGAAGACTCATTGTTCACAAAAGGAGTTACAATGCAAACAATGGGTAATGAAGAAAGAAAGACAAGGAGTTACAATGCAAACAATGGGTAATGTAGGAAGACTCATCGTTCACACAAGGAGTTACAATGCAAACAATGGGTATTGAAAAAAAAAAACTCATTCTTCACACAAGGAGTTACAATGCAAACAATGGGTGATGAAGAAAGGAAGACTCATTGTTCCAACAAGGAGTTACGATTCAAACAAAGGGTAATGAAGGAAGACTCATTTTTCACACAAGGAGTTACAATGAAAACTATGGGCAATGAAGGAAGTCCCATTGTTCAGACAAGGAGTTGCGATGCAAACAATGGGTAATGAAGAAAGGAAGACACATTGTTCACATAAGGACTTACAATGCAAACAATGGGTAATGAAGGAAGACTCATTCTTCACACAAGGAGTTACAATGCAAACAATGGGTAATGAAGAAAGGAAGACTCATTCTTCACACAAGGAGTTACAATGCAAACAATGGGTAATGAAGGAAGACTCATCGTTCACACAAGGAGTTACAATGCAAACAATGGGTAATGAAGAAAGGAAGACTCTTTTTTCACACAAGGAGTTACAATGCAAACAATGGGTAATGAAGGTGATGCGGGAGCACTAGAAGAAAATGAAAATGAAGTCTTGATTAGTCGAAATGTAACTCACATTTCAGAAGGTTTCAAAATGGGCTCAAATCAAGTTAACATGATAACATAAACACAGAAAACAAAAAGTACAGTTAATTCCGCTGCAACATAAACACAGAAAACAAAATAAACAGTCCGTTGAATTGTTTAGTTTAAAACCGAGCAGTTTTACATCAGAAGGAAGACTCGTTGTTCACACAAGGAGTTACAATGCAAACAATTGGTAATGAAGGAAGACTTGTTGTTCACACAAGGAGTTACAATGCAAACTATGGGTATTGAAGGAACACTCATTGTTCACAGAAGGAATTACAATGCAAACAATGGGTAATGAAGGAAGACTCAATGTTCACTCAAGGAGTTACAATGCAAACAATGGGTAATGAAGAAATGAAGACTCATTGTTCACACAAGGAGTTACGACTCAAACAATGGGTAATGAAGGAAGACTCATTGTTCACACAAGGATTTACAATGCAAACAATGGCTAATGAAGGAAGACTCATTTTCCACACAAGGAGTTACAATGCAAACAATGGGTAATGAAGGAAGACTCATTGTTCACACAAGGAGTTACAATGCAATGAATGGGTAATGAAGAGAGGAAGACTCATTGTTCACACAACGAGATACAATGCAAACAACAGGTGATGAAGAAAGGAGGACTCATTGTTCACACAAGGAGGTACATTGCAAACAATGTGTAATGAAGGAAGACTCATTTTTCACACAACGAGTTACAATGCAAACTATGGGTATTGAAAAAAAGACTCATTGTTCACACACTGAGTTACAATGCAAACAATGGGTGATGAAGTAAGGAAGACTCATTGTTCACACAAGGAGTTACAATGCAAACAATGGGTAATGAAGGAAGACTCATTGTTCACAGAAAGAGTTACAATGCAAACTATGGGTAATGAAGGAAGACTCATTATTCACAGAAGGAGTTACAATGCAAAAAATGGGTAATGATGGAAGACTCATTGTTCACACAAGGAGTTACAACGCAAACAATTGGTAATGAAGGAAGACTCATTGTTCACATAAGGAGTTACAATGCAAACTATGGGTAATGAAGGAAGACTCATTGTTCACAGAAGGAGTTACAATGCAAACAATGGGTAATGAAGAAAGAAAGACAAGGAGTTACAATGCAAACAATGGGTGATGAAAGAAGACTCATCGTTCACACAAGGAGTTACAATGCAAACAATGGGTAATGAAGAAAAAAAGACAAGGAGTTACAATGCAAACACTGGATGATGAAAAAAGGAAGACTCTTTGTTCACACAAGAAGTTACGATTTAAACAATGGGTAATGAAGGAAGACTCATCGTTCACACAAGGATTTACAATGCTAACAATGGGTAATGAAGAAAGAAAAACGAGGAGTTACAATGCAAACAATGGGTACTGAAAGAAGAGTCATTGTTCAAACAAGGAGTTACAATGGAAACAATTGGTAATGAAGAAAGACTCATTGTTCACACAAGGACTTACAATGCAAACTATGAGTAATGAAGGAAGACTCATTGTTCACACAAGGAGTTACAATGCAAACAATGTGTAATGAAGGAATACTCATCGTTCACACAAGGAGTTACAATGCAAACAATGGGTAATGAATAAAGGAAGACTCATTGTTCACACAAGGAGTTACAATGCAAACAATGGGTAATGAAGGAAGACTTGTTGTTCAAACAAGGAGTTACAATGCAAACTATGGGTATTGAAGGAACACTCATTGTTCACAGAAGGAGTTACAATGCAAACAATGGGTAATGAAGGAGGACTTGTTGTTCACACAAGGAGTTACAATGCAAACTATGGGTATTGAAGGAACACTCATTGTTCACAGAAGGAGTTACAATGCAAACAATGGGTAATAAAGGAAGACTCAATGTTCACACAAGGAGTTACAATGCAAACAATGGGTAATGAAGAAAGGAAGACTCATTGTTCACATAAGGAGTTACGATTCAAACAATGGGTAATGAAGGAAGACTCATTTCTCACACAAGGAGTTACAATGAAAACTATGAGTAATGAAGGAACTCTCATTGTTCACACAAGGAGTTGCGATGCAAACAATGGGTAATGAAGAAAGGAAGACTCATTGTTCACAGAAGGAGTTACAATGCAAACAATGGGTAATGAAGGAAGACTCATTGTTCAGACAATAAGTTACAATGCAACCAATTGGTAATGAAGGAAGACTCATTGTTCACACAAGGAGTTACAATTCAAACAATGGGTAATGAAGGAAGACTCATCGTTCACACAAGGAGTTACAATGCAAACAATATGTGATGAAGAAAGGAAGACTCATCGTTCACAGAAGGAGTTACAATGCAAACAATGGGTATTGAAAAAAAAAACTCATTCTTCACACAAGGAGTTACAATGCAAACAATGGGTGATGAAGAAAGGAAGACTCATTTTTCACACAAAGAGTTACAATGAAAACTATGGGTAATGAAGGAAGTCTCATTGTTCACACAAGGAGTTGCGATGCAAACAATGGGTAATGAAGAAAGGAAGACTCATTGTTCACACAAGGAGTTACAATGCAAACAATGGGTAGTGAAGGAAGACTCATCATTCACACAAGGAGTTACAATGCAAACAATGGGTAATGAAGAAAGGAAGACTCATTTTTCACACAAGGAGTTACAATGCTTACAATGGGTAATGAAGGAAGACTCATTGTTCAGACAATGAGTTACAATGCAAACAATTGGTAATGAAGGAAGACTCATTGTTCACACATGGATTTACAATTCAAACAATGGGTAATGAATGAAGACTCATCGTTCACACAAGGAGTTACAATGCAAACAATATGTGATGAATAAAGGCAGACTCATTGTTCACAGAAAGAGTTACAATGCAAACTATGGGTAATGAATGAAGACACATTTTCCACACAAGGAGTTACAATGCAAACAATGGGTAATGAAGAAAGAAAGGCAAGGAGTTACAATGCAAACAATGGGTAATGTAGGAAGACTCATCGTTCACACAAGGAGTTACAATGCAAACAATGGGTGATGAAGAAAGAAATACTCATTGTTCCAACAAGGAGTTACGATTCAAACAATGGGTAATGAAGGAAGACTCATTTTTCACACAAGGAGTTACAATGAAAACTATGGGTAATGAAGGAAGTCTCATTGTTCACACAAGGAGTTGCGATGCAAACAATGGGTAATGAAGAAAGGAAGACTCAATGTTCACACAAGGAATTACAATGCAAACAATGGGTAATGAAGGAAGACTCGTCATTCACACAAGGAGTTACAATGCAAACAATGGGTAATGAAGAAAGGAAGACTCATTTTTCACACAAGGAGTTACAATGCAAACAATGGGTAATGAAGAAAGACTCGTTGTTCACACAAGGAGTTACAATGCAAACAATGGGTAATGAAGGAAGACTCATTGTTCAGACAATAAGTTACAATGCAACCAATTGGTAATGAAGGAAGACTCATTGTTCACACAAGGAGTTACAATTTAAACAATGGGTAATGAAGGAAGACACATCGTTCACACAAGGAGTTACAATGCAAACAATATGTGATGAAGAAAGGAAGACTCATTGTTCACCGAAAGAGTTACAATGCAAACTATGGGTAATGAAGGAAGACTCATTGTTCACAGAAGGAGTTACAATGCAAACAATGGGTAATGAAGAAAGAAAGACAAGGAGTTACAATGCAAACAATGGGTAATGTAGGAAAACTCATCGTTCACAGAAGGAGTTACAATGCAAACAATGGGTATTGAAAAAAAAAACTCATTCTTCACACAAGGAGTTACAATGCAAACAATGGGTGATGAAGAAAGGAAGACACATTGTTCCAACAAGGAGTTACGATTCAAACAATGGGTAATAAAGGAAGACTCATTTTTCACACAAAGAGTTACAATGAAAACTATGGGTAATGAAGGAAGTCTCATTGTTCACACAAGGAGTTGCGATGCAAACAATGGGTAATGAAGAAAGGAAGACTCATTGTTCACACAAGGAGTTACAATGCAAACAATGGGTAATGAAGGAAGACTCATCGTTCACACAAGGAGTTACAATGCAAACAATGGGTAATGAAGAAAGGAAGACTCTTTTTTCACACAAGGAGTTACAATGCAAACAATGGGTAATGAAGGAAGACTCGTTGTTCACACAAGGAGTTACAATGCAAACAATTGGTAATGAAGGAAGACTTGTTGTTCACACAAGGAGTTACAATGCAAACTATGGGTATTGAAGGAACACTCATTGTTCACAGAAGGAATTTGATATATGAGGGACATGGATATATGTTCAAAATGCAAGTTCAAGTCATTCTTGACATTTCAGATTCGTTCCCTTGACTTTAGAGCAAAATATCTCAGAATATATAGCTTATTTTGACGTGATTTAACTTGGAGATGAAAGTACATGATGTTAGCTTTCCAACAAGTGGTCACATGCTTTATTTGGTTAAGTAACGAAGGAGATATGACCGTTTTAAGTTGAGCTGTCCAGATTGTACGTGGATGACGCAAAATGGACGTGACATTCAAAAGCAAGATGGAAGCTTGGGTTAAATTGTTCTCAAATTTACTTTCCTAAATAGAGTTTTGTTATTATTTTAATTTGAATAAAAGTAGTGTGGTGAACTTATTTAATAATAAGGTAGTGTTCACACTATTTCCTAATTTCTATCTAGTTAGTTTATGGTAATTAGTAGTAGTATAAATAAAGAGTCTTGTAATCAGTTTTTAAGATACAATTGAGTTGAGATTATATCTTTTTGTTTGCGAACAAACCCTTCTTTAAACTTGCGAGTTTATTGAATTATTCTTCCTTGCGAGGTTGAATTTGTGTTAGCTTGATATCTTGCGAGGTTGAGAGTTTACACACGAGTTGGTCAAGTTGTCTTGCGAGATTACTTGTCTAATTCAAGTTTTAGTTGTTTATCTTGCGAGATTCCACGACTAATCCATATCTTTTTATATTGTTTTTATTTCCGCTGCAACGATATCTCTAAAAAGGTGAATAGTTTGGATTATTTTACATCAGATATTGTCAATCGCAAGTGCGACCTGAAAGACACCTTGCGTTGAGTGGGAGATGTGATAAAGAGACAAGAGAATTGGTGACGCACACTTGTGTCAGACAAGTGGGAGATTGTTGGAGTAGGTGTCCTCCACAATAGTGCGCCACATAATAAATCTTATTAAGGAATATAATTGGGATATTAATTGACTATATATATGATTAGTCAGTTGATTAACGTAAATCAATAACGGTTGGCTGACTAGAGTTTGACGTTATTGTCGTTTGACGGCGGTGATCAACTGATCCATTTCGGTCACACCTAAAGGATGAAATCCAAATAGTAACTAATTATTTGTATACGATACAGTTAATTAGTACATTACATATATTCGATATGTACGAGAGTTAATTGTTAGAAATTGAGTTAAGAACTCAAATTCGATTAAACTTATTTTTCAATTAGGCGATAATTGACTAATAAATTTATATCTTATTTTAATACGATTAAATAAGATTTAACTTAGTAATTAATCGTTAAATTACTAAATTAGTTGAGGTTTTGAGATAGAGGTAATTAGTTAATTATATTTACAAGGAGTTGTAAAATAAATTAACTAAGCATTGTGGGAACCATTATATATTGATATAATGGTAAAATATTACTTAAAATGTTAAGTACATATTATTCATTTATTTGTGTCATACAATTGTTATATGATCAAATTAACACTTAATTATATAAGATAATTAAGCATATGATTAATAAGTATTTGTGGGACAAATATCAAAAATCAAAATGGATCAAAATAGCCTTCACATGGCCGGTCATATTGTAGTTGTTGGTGATGATGGTTGCTCTTATTCATACTCACAAGCAACATGTGATTATGACATGAATAGTAACTGATGTAAAATAAATCACAATGTTTTACTTTTTCAAAGATAACGTTGCAGCGGAAATAAAAATGATATAAAAAGATATGGATTAGTTGTGGAATCTCGCAAGATAAACAACTAAAACTTGAATTAGACAAGTAATCTCGCAAGACAACTTGACCAACTCGTGTGTAAACTCTCAACCTCGCAAGATATCAAGCTAACACAAATTCAACCTCGCAAGGAAGAATAATTCAATAAACTCACAAGTTTAAAGAAGGGTTTGTTCGCAAACAAAAAGATATAATCTCAACTCAATTGTATATTAAAAACTTATTACAAGACTCTTTATTTATACTACTACTAATTACCATAAACTAACTAGATAGAAATTAGGAAATAGTGTGAACACTACCTTATTATTAAATAAGTTCACCACACTACTTTTATTCAAATTAAAATAATAACAAAACTCTATTTAGGAAAGTAAATTTGAGAACAATTTAACCCAAGCTTCCATCTTGCTTTTGAATGTCACGTCCATTTTGCGTCATCCACGTACAATCTGGACAGGTCAACTTAAAACGGTCATATCTCCTTCGTTACTTAACCAAATAAAGCGTGTGACCACTTGTTGGAAAGCTAACATCATGTACTTTCATCTCCAAGTGAAATCACGTCAAAATAAGCTATATATTCGGAGATATTTTGCTCTAAAGTCAAGGGAACGAATCTGAAATGTCAAGAATGACTTGAACTTGCATTTTGAACATATATCCATGTCCCTCATATATCATTAATTGATGTAAAATAAATCACAATATTTTACTTTTTCAAAGATAACGTTGCAGTGGAAATAAAAATGATATAAAAAGATATGGATTAGTTGTGGAATCTCGCAAGATAAACAACTAAAACTTGAATTAGACAAGTAATCTCGCAAGACAACTTGACCAACTCGTGTGTAAACTCTCAACCTCGCAAGATATCAAGCTAACACAAATTCAACCTCGAAAGGAAGAATAATTCAATAAACTCGCAAGTTTAAAGAAGGGTTTGTTCGCAAACAAAAAGATATAATCTCAACTCAATTGTATATTAAAAACTGATTACAAGACTCTTTATTTATACTACTACTAATTACCATAAACTAACTAGATAGAAATTAGGAAATAGTGTGAACACTACCTTATTATTAAATAAGTTCACCACACTACTTTTATTCAAATTTAAATAATAACAAAACTCTATTTAGGAAAGTAAATTTGAGAACAATTTAACCCAAGCTTCCATCTTGCTTTTGAATGTCACGTCCATTTTGCGTCATCCACGTACAATCTGGACAGCTCAACTTAAAACGGTCATATCTCCTTCGTTACTTAACCAAATAAAGCGTGTATGACCACTTGTTGGAAAGCTAACATCATGTACTTTCATCTCCAAGTGAAATCACTTCAAAATAAGCTATATATTCTGAGATATTTTGCTCTAAAGTCAAGGGAACGAATCTGAAATGTCAAGAATGACTTGAACTTGCATTTTGAACATATATCCATGTCCCTCATATATCAGTAACCTAAAATCATTACATACTAACACTACACTCTACCACTTTGCATGTGATTAAAATATGCAAAATAAGAGCCTTGTGAAGCTCTTCTTGACCGGCCATATTGCCTATAAAAGGGCAATATGGTTGATCATTTTATTTGTTCAATTCATGCTTGTTTTTCTTACTTCTCTCAAAAACTCATCTTCTTTCTAAAAACTCTCAAATACTAATATTTACTAAGTATTACTAGTGTAGTAATATAGTCTAATATTAAGTTGTAACAACCCGAAAAGTACCCTATTTTCTAGTAAAAATATTTACTAACACTTTTCAGTAGAACTTAAGTTTTTAAAATAGAAATTTTTGTTCCGAGTCGTATTTTGAAATTCCGCGTTCGTATTTGGAATTTTTGAGAGATTTCATTGAAAAGACCGTTTTTAGTCATCTTTGACTTTTCTTGACTTTTTAAGTCGTCTTTGACTTTCCTTGACTTTTTAAAAGTCGTCATTGACTTTTCTTGACTTTTAAGTCGTCATAAACTTTTCTTGACTTTTAAGTCATCTTTGACTTTTCTCGACTTTTAAGTCGACTTTGACTTCCGTTGACTTTTTTCCCGACTCGCCTTATAAGTTTGAAGACCGAAATTTTATTTAAAAAAATAATATTTTTGATTTATTTTTATTTAGATTTATTAAGATTTATCCTAATTTAATATAATTATTTTGAATTTATTCGGAATTTAAAGAATAACGTTTACGGTTTTAACCGAACGTCATTTAACTATTCCCGACGCATCGTAATGCGCGCAACAAAATCGAAACTAGACTTTGGCATGAGTCACGCGCCCATGTCATCGTTTTCCACTCACATGAGTAGTTAATTCTTTTGATAAACTAATAATAAATCTAGATATTTATTTACTTATCGACAGTTAAACGAAAATACGAATATCGTTACAAAACTGACCCGTATACCCTAACCACAACGGTTGTTCTTCCTCTCTTAGCCTTGATATTTTATTTCTTTTCATTATAATAACATAATATCTTGATATTTAATTCAATTAACTTAATATCTAATTAATTACGGTAATATAATTATTATACCGGGTCAATTCCATAACCACAATTTCAAAACCCAACTCACTAGTTTGCTCTAGATTACACGACACTCCTCACCCCACTTTACTCACAAACAACTTTTCACTTTACAACAAATCAAAATAAGAGCAAAATATCGCTTTCTTTAATCGTTCTTCGTGTTCTTCGTCGTTCATCATTTGTTCTTCATTGTTCTTGAGCAAAACCTTCATAAAATCTTCATTTCTTAATTAAATCCGTCCTAACTTATAATTCTAGAATCTCCTCCTCGCTCTCCATCTTCGCGTACGGTTTATTTTCAATTCCGTCAAAAGCGTTTTC
>JAIUZE010013368.1:0-12259 GCA_022085475.1 Heliosperma pusillum
AAGCAGTGAAATATATTACTCGTTAAAGATAGTACGGGCCTATCAATGTCATGGTCCAAGCTACTCATTTAGAATTAGAATGGTCAAGACGCCATATTCTCATAATTCTCTATGGGCACTTCGTCAACACGACACCAACCATATAATTAAACAGTCACGGAAAAACATCACGGAAACCATTTCCTAACATGTGACTAATTGCATATAAATCATAATCAATTAACATATCGCCTCATATCTACTAATGCTAATTCATTAATTAAATACAACATCACTTGAAGACAAATCCCCGACCCGAGTCCCGCGACGGGTCATCAATCAAATCGGGGCTGACTAGATCTTAGTTTGACCAAACCCGTTGGATCAAACCGGCTAGAAACAGAGTCTTTATCACATAGACATAAAATTAACATATTCATTACATGTTATTTATTAAAACCTCTAACATGTGAATTATTATATTATAAACCCACACCCGCTTGAACTACAAGGAGATTTAAATTCATCTACGGTCTCGTCTTATAATTTCTAACATGTGAGAAATAATAATTTTATGAAAAACCTTTTTAATTAAATATTTTACTTATTAATATTTCCCACTTGCTAATTATTACAAAACGCGATAAAAATGACGATAACTCAAAAACCGTCACAAGTCCCAAAGTGGGACCCACGGGCTGAGTTGGGCCGGACCCCACATGGGCCTGGATGGGCCCACGGCCTGTTTTGGGCTAAAATGGCTGTTTTGCTTTAATTTTCTAAAAACCGTTTTCCAATATTTCCCGCATGCTTTAACATATTTAAAACCCGTCAAAACAACAACCAATCAATCAAACATCGACACAACCCAAAGACCAAAACCCGGACCCACCTTGGACCAACCCAGACCGGTCTGAACCGGCCTGGACCGGTCTGATTGGTCCGGTTCTTAGCCAAACAATTCGGCCCCACCAACAACAACATCAAATTAATTCCAACATGTTTTAAATCATCAAACAACCATTTTAACAACCATCCATACAAAAATCATGATTAAAAATAATTCATCCAAATTCCTCAAGAACACTAAACATATTAAAATTTCCTAAACAACTTAAAAATCATAACTTATTAAAAATCATCAAAATTCTTCAAGAACACTAAACTTGTTAAAATTTCCTAAACAACATAAAAATCATAACTTATTAAAAATCATCAAAATTCTTCAAGAACACTAAACTTGTTAAAATTTCATAAACAACATAAAAATCATAACTTATGAAAAACCATAAAAATTCATCAAGAACAATAAATCAACATAAAAATTTCCTACAACTTAAAAATCATCAAGAACAATAATACAACATAAAAATTCCATACAACATAAACAAAATCATTTCATCTCATGTTACTACTAAAATCATAAATAACCATAATATGAACAAAAACTAAAAAAACTAAAGGCTAAAGCTATGTTACTAACTACAACCATAAAAATCATAACATGAACCAAAACTAAAAGCTATGTGACATTAATTCGTCGAGTAAATCGGAATTGTTACCTTAGCTAGCCAAAATCACTTAGCACCAAAATAATAAGAAGTATATAATAAGAAAACCCTTCTACTAATCTTCACCCAAAATATACGAGTCTCCAAACTCGTCTTCAAAGTCTTCCCCTATAAGAAATAACAAGGAAAACATTATTAGAATTAAAATATGAATTTCCATAATTAAAGTGTTGAAAATGATCTTGACGGAATTGAAATATAACCGTACGGGAAGATGAGGAGCGAAGAGGAGATCTTAGAAATATAAATTAGGATGGATTTAATTAAGAATTGAAGATTTTATGAAGGTTTTGCTCAAGAACGATGAAGAACAAATGATGAACGACGAAGAACACGAAGAACGATCAAATAAAGTGATGTTTTGATCTTAATTTGATTTGTTGTAAAATGAAAAGTTGTTTGTGAGTAGTGATGGTGGTTGGAGCCGTGTAAATATAGGCCAATGAGGATGTCGGGTTTTGAAATTGTTGTTACGTAATTGACTCGCGTTTAATAATTATTTTACGGTAAACGATTGAATATAATTAACGATAAAGTTAATTACACAAATATCTAGATATTATGATTATTGTATCAAAAGAAATGAAAATATCAAGAGCTATTAGAGGACTTTTGAGCCGTGTGGTATGGTGAGCATCGGGTCTGTTTTTGCTCGATTTGCGTAATTTTCGTTAACTGATCGATAAAGTTGAAAATATCTAAGATATTCTTATTAGTTTAATCAAAAGAATTAAACTATC
Organism: Heliosperma pusillum; assembly: GCA_022085475.1. Taxonomy (NCBI): domain Eukaryota; kingdom Viridiplantae; phylum Streptophyta; class Magnoliopsida; order Caryophyllales; family Caryophyllaceae; genus Heliosperma; species Heliosperma pusillum. The sequence goes on from JAIUZE010013368.1 coordinate 2,291, forward strand.
TCATGTGAGTGGAAAACGATGACATGGGCGCGTGACTCATGCCAAAGTCGAGTTTCGATTTTGTTGCGCGCATTACGATGCGTCGGGAATAGTTAAATGACGTTTGGTTAAAAACCGTAAACGTTATTCTTTAAATTCCGAATAAATTCAAAATAATTATATTAAATTATGATAAATCTTAATAAATCTAAATAAAAATAAATCAAAAATATTATTTTTTTACATAAAATTTCGGTCTTCAACTTATGAGACGAGTCGGGAAAAGTCAACGGAAGTCAAAGTTGACTGAAAAGTCGAGAAAAGTCGAAGATGACTTAAAAGTCAAGAAAAGTTTATGACGACTTAAAAGTCAAGAAAAAGTCAATGACGACTTTAAAAAGTCAAGGAAAAGTCAAAGACGACTTAAAAGTCAAGAAAAGTCAAAGATGACTAAAAACGGTCTTTTCATGAAATCCCTCAGAAATTCCAAATACGAACGCGGAATTTCAAAATAAGACTCGGAACAAAAATTCCTATTTTAAAAACTTAAGTTCTACTGAAAAGTGTTAGTAAATATTTTTACTAGAAAAATTGGCATTTTTTCGGGTTGTTACAATATTCCTTGGCACCCCTAGCGTATTTATCTCTATAAGAATAAGAATGATGCATTCCGAGGTGTGAATTGGGAGAACAACAATGGGTTGTAGCATTTTATATGGATTTGTCTAGAGGATGTAAAGGAGGGCTTCTCGTCTAAAGGCAGAGGTGAGCTTTCAAATCATTCCTTTTGTCATTCCTTACTTTTAACTTTGAATCTAACTTGTGGAAGAAAATAAGTTTCGTAATATGGGGGGGGGGGGGGGGGGGGGGGGCTGGTTTAACTTTGGGTGTCGTTGTTCAAGTGGAATTGCACAACAAGCATTGAAACGAGCATAGGTTAGATCCAAAAACTGCAGCAGCTACTTCAAAATGATAATGAGTAGTCTTCGCAATAACTATAGTGATCTTTACTTAGCTTTTCAAACTAATGGGGAAACCAGCTACTTATAAACATTTTGCCGCCTTAATTCTATATGATTGTGACGGAAGTCTAGGCCTTCCAGTTAAAAAACAAAAATTATCTGTTTGATTTTTCATTTTATATTGATAAGAAGATCTTAGATTTCTCTATGAAAAATAGAAATCGAAATTGGAAAACGGGGAGGGAGCCCTTGATTAGCAACAGATAGAGGAGGATTTATTTAAAACTCTTTGACCCCCTAAATTTGGAGGATCCTACTTTCACACAATTTACAGGGTCTCAAGTGATTCACCGAAGCGACGAGACCTTGAAAGCTGCTTTTTCAAGTGTCATTAGTGGGACGTTCTGTTAATCGGGGAAGGTTTTCGGTGACAACACCTGGAGATATCAGGATCGGTAGTCGGAGAAAAAATAACCCGGTTGATTGAATATGCTAGTAATGAATTGCTAATAACTCGAACGCCTTCGGTCTATTTTTTTTAGCAAGAATCGTAGCGTTACCTTACCTTCACCAGTGTGGATATCATTTGAAAATGAGTAGTTCAGAAAGAATTGAAATTCTGATTGATCCAGGGACTTGGAATCCTATGGGCTCGGGGTTGGATAATTTATCAAATGCTGATTAAGTGTGGAATATATGGGTTGTTTAAGAACATAGAATCGTATCAAAGAGTTCGGAAATTACTAAATATAAGACTACGGAAATGTATTCCAGCGTTAAAAAAGAGGATTTAATTGAGTATCAACGGATCAAAGAATTTTGGTATGCCTTTAGGAATCTCTGGTACTTTCAACTTTATGATTGTATTCCACGCTGAGCACAACATCCTTATGCACCCATTTCACATACATGTTGGGTGTAGATGGTGTATTCGGCGGCTGCTCAGGAAGAAACTTCTCCCTTTGTTGCCTCATCAAGAAGTCTTTTGGTTTGGAATATGAAGTCCCAGAATCTTGGCCCGGTACCGAGGAATCAAAGGGCAGATGCGCCACCTCTCCCTTTCTTTTCAAAAGCTAAATCCATCGTTGGGTAAACAATTATGAGCTTATGCGGATTGTTCCAATGTATACAAAAAATCCCAATGGCTTTTTCTGCTATAACCTTCTCGGCCACTATTTTTTTTTTACATCTTCCCCAGGGGCTCAACATCCCAGTTTCTACTGCAAATTCCTTCAATGAGAAGGGGGTGTAAACTTTATTTCGGGAAACCGGAAGGACGACGAAGGTCGGAAAAGCAAGATGACCCCTACCCATGTTAAGGAGGTGAGGTCAAACCAAGGACATATGGAAGTCGGGGCTCGTCCCTGGTCAATATTGGATAAAACAACCCCCCGGCCTCTTATTTCCAAATAAAGGACACAACGGGTATAAATACCCTTTTTAAATTCTATTCGGAAACATTTTCCATTAAGTGATTTATATGAATCATTAATCTTCAGCTAAATACGCTTTCTGGTTCCTCTTCGAGCTATAAATAGCCTTAAGAGCTTATTTGTACGAAACGAGCTTTATCAAGGATATAACAAGATCCATTTTGCATTATATCTAAGGGATTCCTACGAGGATCTCCGCTAAGCATCCATGGCTTAATGGTTAAAGCGCCCAACTCAAAATTGATGAATTTGTAGGTTCAATTCCTACAAGATGCACGCCAGCGGGACCCTCCAATAAGTCTGGCTCTGAAGCTAAAAGGGGTATCCTGATCTGAGCAATTGCAATAATCGGGTTCGGTATGATCAGACTTTATTGGATTTGAGTAGTCAAAGATGGAATTGGCGTTCAATTTACTATGATGCAGTTGGGCATACTTTAATTCTCTATCAACCAAAAATGTGAGCCCATTAACATGGTTAAAACTAAATGGTTTGAAGTTCAGGTGCAGCAGCGTATTCTTTCTACCACTATGTTAATACGAAATCATCCCTTTGTACCTTCAATCACATCCTTCTCCTCGCAAAAACTACTCAGAGCTACAAAAAAAAACCCAACACAAGAGTGCAATGCACAGGCATCGTGACCTCCTCTTACCGAAAGGCTCATAGATAAAGATTGGAGCATGATTTTTGAGTGATTTCAAATGGGGGAAAGCTAATTCATTTAGCTTTAAAATGGCACCTGGTGGGACTCTCAACTCATTCTCAAGATAAAGTTATGGCATGTGCAAAACGGATCTGTTAGTGGCAAGTCTGTTGGACATTTGTTGAAGACCAATCAGTACTCAAAGTTGAGTAGCTCAATATCTTCTCAATGTTTAGGGATGATTCTTGTTTGAGGTGAACGCTAATATCCATAGCTTTCAAATTAACTATCATATGTATTCAAATTTATCCTGAGCAAAGAGTTATGAGTTTTACAAAATACAATCAGACTGGTCCATGTCCTATGTTACCCGGTTCAGGTCCAACATCAAAGAACAATACCCAAGGCAACCACTAATCTGAATTAAGTAACTTGAAGGCCTAATCCTCTTAGTTTAAGGTCTTAGGAAGATAAAAGTTCCGGAAATTTTTTGCTAATTCACAATAAAAGAGCAACATTAGCTAATTGCAAACAAGTTGGTCCAGGTAGAACCAATTCAGCACTGTCATGTGCCAAGGCTATGTTGGGTGCTATATTTGGCTAAGTAAGACAAGGGCACGACTTGAAAGACATCCTAACCTTTTGTACTTGTGGATGGTAGTTACCAAGCCCAAGCTACAAGGTCTTACACATATTAATTAATCTTGCACAACAAGACAAAGAAGAGCCGTCTCTTTTATGTATTATTACTTTAAGATTTTGTTTACTAATCACTATTCTAGTTTATTTAAGGCAAATGTCACGGCTTACTTGTACTTTAGATGATGCATTTGAGACCCTTAAATGTGCATCTGTTAGCTTATATAAGTCTTGCTTGATAACCTAATGAAATCAGATTTGAATGAATGAAAACCGTAGTGATCTTATTATTTCAACTTGGTAACATAATGAAATCAGATTTGAATGAATGAAAACAGTAGTGTTATTATTTCAGTTAAGAGGTGCAAGTCTTGGTCAACACAAAGATTCAACAAACTTGTGTTAGTCTTATTTTGTTGGGCAAAACTAATCCATTCATTTGTGCAAATCTTAGTGAGTAAGTTTGGATTAAGGACACAGTCTAAGTTGTTTATCATCTACCCTATCATTCACTTATTTGTTAAAAAAAAACAAAGAGAAAACTTATCCCACAAAAATAACCCTGCAATTTTATAACATCCAAGTAAGTTAGAGTTACACATATTGAGTGTCAACTATTTGCAATTATATTTTTCTCCATCCATTTCCTATCAAAGGTATAATGTCATTTTCTAGTTTGCCGTGTTATGTTTTTGATCTCATTAACCAATTTGAACCGGGGTTATTTCACTAATTCAAGTAAGCTAAGTTTCATTTCAACCTAATTTCAAGCACTACTGGATTGCGATCAGGTGTATCAAGTCGAGTCTCTCCGATCTATCTCAACTCATAACCTTCTTCTCCCAGATTGGTTAATGGGAAACGATTCCTTCAATTCATTACAATTACTCACCAATTCAGAATCTACAATCCACCAACACTCGTTTTTCTGCCAAGTATTTTAGAGACCATTTCATTTTAACTTCTAAACTAACATTCCTTTTTTTGATAAAAAAAAAATATACAACTCTAACTGTAAAAGAAAAAATGTAATCCAACAATGTGCCCAAAAGACCACAGAAAAAGAAAGATCAAAAGGGCGAGTAAATTGGAAAAAAGTTAAATATTGCAAAACGAAGAAATTGCCTCATAACATAGACTGTGTTTTGGGACAGAGTGCGTTTGCTTTCTTAATTACACACATAACACAAAACCAACTAAATAATTAATAGAAATGAATGTGCCAGTAATAAAAGGGCCTGAAATATCAAATTAGGTTCAAAATCAGGCGAGTGATACTGGCATTATTATTTTGCAAGGCTCCGTTATTAGGAAAAAGTGTTGGGATTATTGAGATTATTATCTTAATCCAAACAAGAAGCTACCTTGCTTTAGTTATTGAACAAAATTAATGACAAAATTAAGGATTTGATGAGAAAACAAAGCACAAGTAATAATAATAGAGAAAGAAAGGGAAATAGGGAGTGATGAGGAGGTGATTATTGAAAGGGTGTTGAGAAGGATTAATATACGATTTGGAAATTAGGGTTTCAAAAAACTACTCCTCCTCAATCCTCATGGGTACCGGGCGGGCTCTTCTTATGTTGGGCTTCCCTTTCCTGTTATTGGATTGTCAACTTGTCACAAACGTCGTCCATAAATCACTTTGTTGTCTACTTATCATTAACCATGGGACTACTTTCTACTCCCTCGTATTCTAGATAATCTTCCTATTTCCGTTTTCGTATTATTCAACATTTTTTTCTTATATTTTCTTATTTACTAAGTTTAATAACGTGAGGTAGTGTGTTCTATATGATCTAAATTTACTATTTTATTTCTTGTGAAAAAATGAAAGGGAAAGATTAAAGTGAACACTAGGAAATATATATAACTAGTTTAAAGAGTAAATTAAAAATTACTCCCTTATAAGTTGTTTTGCTAAAATTAGTCATTTAAGATGAACTTTTATCAAAAATTGCTACAAAATATAACTTTTGTCAATTTCTTTTAACTCTCCCTCCATTTGTCTTACCTTTCAAAGTATAAATTGGCTAAGCCACAAACAGAATAAGTTCAAAAATAGAGAAAATAAGTGACTTAAGCTTAAGTTTTAAATCAATTTTTGATTAATTAAACAAAATACCTTATAAGGGAATAAGTTTAGAAAACTGAAACTTATAACAGAGTAATTTCTTATTTACTCTACTTTAAATTACAAATAAAATTTAAAATTGAATATTTCACAACTTATATAACTTATACTCCGTTTGTACCGATTAATTGTTATTTATTTTTATTTTGGGATGTATCATCTAGTAGTTATTTGCTTTTAGTTTTGGCTAATTTTTGTAGAAAAATGACATGTGCAACCTAACTAAAACCCGTGACTCCATCCGTGAATCTGTTATCTGTATAAGCGGCTCATAACCCAATTGATTCATGGGTCTTTTTATCCTTGAAAGTGATTCGCATTTAGTAAGAGCCCAAAAATGGCCGCACCTTTGTGTTTCTCAATCCTCTTATAACTGAAAGAATAAGTCAAACCCAAAGTTTTCCCGCTCAATTTCCACTAATTAGGGTTGACCTCAAATAATTAACCATTCTAAATGATACAATCTATAGCAACTGGGCCTACTTCATCCCCCTATTACTAAGAGAGTAAATACTCTCTTGATTTCCCCTCCTAAAAAGCCATCTTTTCTGTTGTGCCATTTTTTTTATGTTGTCACTATATGTAGCTCATCTATTTTTTTTATCTAATTAGTCAAAGTTGTAACACCCGCAAATGTACCCTATTTTTATAGTAAAAAATATTTTACGGATACTTTTCAGCGAGATTTAGTTTTAGTTTAGGATTAAATTTCCCGTGTCTAGTTTAGAATTTCCGAGTTCGTTTTCGGACTTTACGCGAGATTCCGAGTAAGTTACGTCTTAAGACGTTTTTGGGCTTTTCCCATATCTTTTCCACTTACTCCTTCATATACTCCCTCATAACCTTAACTCCCTCTCATTCAACGTTCTTCTTCCTCACCAAGTAAACCCCAAAACCCTAGCCTCCATATTCTTCCAAGCTTAGAATCGTCACAACGCGTTCGTTTCTCGCTCTAATTCACTCTAGTTCGTCTTATTTTTTCCTCTCATCGTCCTATATCCGTATTGGTAATAAAATTACCGTCTTTCTCGCTTTTCAATTTATCCGTCTTTCTCAAGGTGAATTATATTCATCTTTTATTATCTAATTGTAGGTGGTGACCTCCAAGACCCCGACAAAGACTACTTCTTGATAGAGGAGGACATTGACGCGGATTGAAGACGCGAAAAGGTAACGGTGAAGGGTTACTCGATATTATTTACGTGTTTTATGTGTTTTCTATGTTAGTAATCGTATTTAGAATAGGATTAGTAATCATAGGAACTAGTTTTAAACCCGTGCAGAAAATGCACGGGTTGTAATTAATAAAAGCCGTTATTATTTAATACATGATTATACTTGATTTTTGTTTAATTTTATAGTGAAACAAACAACAACTTGAATGTATTCAAGTAAAATATAACTATATGTATATAAGTAGTATGTTTTTATAAGATAAATTTGAAATTCACGATCAATTAAAAAATCAATATTTTGTTAATATAACATGATTTAAATACATTCAAACCAATATAATAATTTAAACCAATAATATGAACAAAGAAATATCTTATATCAACGGGAATGCAAATAACTACATGTTTTCAGAAAACATGTCTTACGCTTTAATGTTTAGAGCCCAAAATTTTTAAACATAATATGATTTCTTACGGAATATACACTATATATTTTGAAACTGATACTATGATTTTTGTATTAGAAAATCATATTAGTAATTTGTATGTAATTGTGTGGGAAATAACTGTTTACATCCCCTTAAAATTTATGATTATAACAAAATTATATAATATGAAATTGCAAGTCATAGATATGAAAACGATACAAATGTAGAGAAAATGAATTAAACCTTTGGTCCTTAGCAAAATCGGCCTAAGAACAGATATCAAAATAGATATCCTCCTAATTGTCTCACCCAAGATAGATCGAGATATGCCCTTCTCCTTTGCTAGAAAGATCGATTCAAAGTTACTGTTAACTTTTTTGGGTTTTGTGTTTAGTGTGTGATGGAGGCACAAATTGAGAGAGTAAAAATTAGGTTAGAATTTTTCTCTTGTTCTCTTTGTTCTCACGGCCAGCATAGGGTTTTATGAGGAGTTTTGTCTCCTCAAAACCACTACCCATAGACCGAAAAACCCGAGTGTATCTGGACACTTTTTCCGGTCATTTTAGCTTCTAATATAATGTAATACATTATAATCGTCATCAGTCAAAGACCGACATTATAATACATCATTAATTATAAATATCCGTATATTTATAATTTTCCAATTAATTATAACGGTTTATGTTTAATTAGGTTACATTATATACAACAATTAAATATAACATTTTATATTCAATTTACGAATTACAGTTAATTCGTCTCAGCTAAATTTATTTAATCATTATTAAATAATTATATCATCATCACATTGACTAACCTTTTAGTCAAAACACCGACTAACCTTTTAGTCATTTAATAAGGCATCAATATGATTATTTTCTCAAATAATCACATCTCTCAATCACATCCTTTAGGTGTGACTTTTAGGGACCAGTTGATCACCGCCATCTATATGACAATAACGTCAAACTTATCTAGCAAGCCAACCGTTATTGATAAACGTTAATCAACTGATTATTATACAAAGTATACCCTGTGAACCTACAGAGATTTATTTATGTTATTGCACTAACTGTGGAGGACACTAGCTCCAACAATCTCCCACTTGTCCGTACAAGTGTATGTGCGATAACCGATTCTCATCTCCATAATAAATTTCTCCCACTCAATGTAAACCAATTTGCAAAGTCCGTATTCACAAAGGTCGTAGTTTACAAGTGATCAGTATCAAGAGTGGTTTCCCCGACTATAGAGTAACTTAACTGATAAACGAATCTTCATTCGAGCATGGCCATGCATTTCAGTTACAGCTCCTCGAGTGGCCCTGAGAAATATCATATCCTGATAAAGGTGGGATATTTTCTTCAACTCGAATCTTGCAGATACAAGTGCAGTATGAAATGACCCAGTGAAAATCTACTTAGCCTCCTGTTACGGTCGACCATGAGAAAGAAACCAAAGTCACCCAAAAACTGCCTTTATCTCAAGAGACAGTCGATAGTCAAAAGAATCGACTCTAGGAACACTATGGATGTCCTATCCACGACCTGGCACCTAATATTCCGAAACATTTAGGACTTCATAACGTCGTCACAAAATGTCCTGCGCAGTATCATCATAACCCGCATCTGTGATCGATCAGTCAACTGTTTGACTTATGGCTCGTTGAACCCACCATCAATCGACGTCACAAAAAAATTGCCAGAGTTATCGGCTCATGTAGGCGATTACGGGCCAAAACAAAATATAATGTAATTCAGTTCACTTTGTGGTGTTCAATGTTGTCAGTACAACCTACATGAAAAACAAAATATAAAACAAAACGATGATTTTATTAATAGTTTTATGAAAAAGATACAGGTGTCTAATCCATATAAAACAACTAATACAACTCAGGAACACGTTTGATTCCCATGAAAATAACGTGCCCTTCATGCTTATCATATCTCAATGGTTTAGTGAGAGGATCTGCGATGTTATCATCCGTAGCAATCTTGTCTATCACTATTTCCCTTTGCGCCACTCTCTCGGATCTGTGAGCCTTCTTGTTACATTCCTAACTTGTTGCTGAACTTTAGGCTCCTTACCTGGAAGATGTCACCACAATTACTCACAATATAGTGATCGGGTTCTCCGAACTAGGAACTCCGGTTATTCCCGCTAAGAACTGACGCATCCATATAGCTTCCTTCGCAGCCTCTGAAGCAGCATAGTACTCGGACTCAGTCGTAGAATCTGCTATAACACTTTGTTTGGAGCTTTTCAAGCTGACCGCAGCGCCATTAGGAGTAAAAACGAATCCAGACTGAGATTTCGAGTCATCTCGATCCGTTTGGAAGCTAGCATCTGCGTAACCGATTGCGCATAGCTCAGTGTCCCCTCCATAAGTCAATACCCAATCCTTAGTCCTCCGTAGGTACTTAAGGATATTCTTAACAGCCATCCAGTGTGCTTCACCTGGATTGCCTTGGTATCGACTGTCCAACTCAATGCATAGTGCACGTCTGGACTGTGATACATGGCATACATGACCGAAATCCTATAGCGATGCATAAGGAATCCGACTCAATGCG